>ML385327.1:9474-128091 GCA_005239525.1 Nicotiana knightiana | reverse complement strand
TGAATTTTGATGAGTTATTTAATGTCTTTGATGTTCTCCGTGTTGTGAGCTATCGGGAACCTTGGAAGTGGTACCTTGATCATGACGTAGTAAGTTCTTGATTATGTGTTCGGTTGAGGGTTTTACTGTTGATATGATACTTCTGAGTGATATTGGTTATAGGCTTATAGCTGAGTCCCTTGCCGGGACAATAAAATTGGGTTGATTATGTCTGTACATTTGAAATGTCGCATTGTTAAACTTTCATATCAATTGTTGTTTTTATATTCATCATGCACGAGGGAACATTCCGTGTCGATGATTATATTATTTATGCACGAGGGAACATTCTGTGCCAATGATTATATTTATGCACGAGGGAACATTCCGTGCCGATGATTATATTTATGCACGAGGGAACATTCCGTGCCGATTGATTATTAGTTATGCGCGAGGGGACATTCCGTGCTGGTTGATTATTATTGATGCACGAGGGGACATTCCGTGTTGAGTCATTATTATGTATGCACGAGGGGGCATTCCGTGCCGTGTGATTTTGAGGCTATGCACAAGGGGTCATGTCGTGCCTTCTCCTGTCTATTTTACTTGTTTCGAGTTGTTATTTCCTCCTTTACTTCTACTTTCCAGTTAGTATTGATTCTACTATTTTAGAAATTGTTGCCCCTTTTATCCCCAGTATGTTCTTCCCCGTAACTGTATTCTTGTTTATTTTCTGCTATACTATTGAACTGCACAAGTACAATTTGTCATCGTGTCCTAGACGCGTCACTACTTCGCCGAGGTTAGGCTCGGCACTTACTCAGTACATGAGGTCGATTGTACTGATGCTATACCTGCACTTATTTATGTTGTGCAGATTATGCAGCCGGACCCAATGGACCTCGTTAGGGGGAATATCCTTCAGTCCATTCCAGACGACACCGAGGTAGTTCCGCAGGCGTTCGTGGATCTCGGCGTTACTGTCTATCTTTCATTCTGTCATCTATGTGTTTCCAGACAGATATATCATTTTATTTCAAACTGTTGTTTTTAGCCAAATCTTAGACTGGTTCGTGAGGTTGTGACTCCATATCTGGGTTTTGTACTAAAAGGGATTCTTCGTTATTAGCTATGGTTATCTAGATTTGGTTAATGTTTCCGCACTTTATCTCAATTATCTAGTTAGTATTTGTTATTTTCACTTGTTAATAAATCAATTCAGTTAACACGTTGGTTTGCCTAGCGGGTGCAATGTTAGGCGCCATCACGGCCTAAAGGTGGGATTTTGGGTCGTGACAAGTTGGTATCAGAGCACTAGGTTGCTTAGGTCTCACAACTCACGGACAAACTCGGTAGAGTCTGAGGGATCGGTACGGAGACGTCTGTACTTATCCCTAGAGGCTGCAAAGTTAGGAATAACTTCACTTTTCTTCTTTCCTGTCGTGCGATTTGAATTCTAAATGCTAATTGAGTTTCGATTCTATTATTTCGCAGATGGCGAGAACGGGTGCTTCCTCATCTACCGATCAGCAGCCCGATTCTCCTGTTGCAGCTCCTACGAGGAGTCGAGGCCGAGGCAGGGGCAGGGGCAGGGCACAACCCAGAGCAGCATCCCCAGTAGAGGACCCAAGGGTAGACTTTGCCAGTGAGGTTCCTACTCAGACAGTTCCAGTTGGACCAACTCAGGTCCTAGAGGGGTTCATTGCCACCTCGGTGCTTCAGGACGCTCTAGTCCGCTTAGTGGGACTCATGGAGAGTGTGGCTCAGGCCGGTCTTCTTCCTACTGCACCAGCCATCTCTCAGGCTGGGGGAGGGACCCAGACTCCTGCTACTCGCATGCCAAAGCAGCTAGCTCCTGATGTGTGGCTAGAATTCATGGTTTAACACGTTATATGCCTTATATTTTATGTGCGTTAATGATAAAAATACACTTTGTATGTGCATAATGGAGTCTATTTCATGTGTAGGTGAATTGGAGATGGAAGCCGAGCTAAATGGATGCAAAAACGTCGAAAATACGCTCAAGAGGCGAAGAGGAGTGCACCGGGCTATAGCCGGGCGTTTGAGCCTTAAGGCCAGGCCTGGCCTGACTTTATCCAGGCGTTTGAGCCTTAAGGACAGGCCTGGCCGGGCTTTATCCAGGCGTTATAGCCATAACGCCAGGCCTGTCCTGGCTTTATCCAGGCGGTTGGGCCATAAAGCCAGGTCCCTGGTCTGGTCCAATTCGAGTTTTGAAGATTTTAAGTGTTTCCCGGTTTGAATAGAAGTCTCCTACATGTTTAGGTTTTATCCCAAACATATAAATAGACCCAAAAACACAACTTGAAGGGAGAGAAGCGATTAAAGTGAAGAAAAGCCGGTGGATTACTACTCAGCAAAGCAGAAACACTGATTTTTATCTCCTTATTTCATTACTCTGTAATTCAATTATGAAAGTTATTTTAGAATTAATTCTTATGAATATGAGTAGCTAATTTTCTTAATCTAGGGTTTTGGTGGAACCCGTTGGGGGACAAACTTATGGTGATATTAATATAGTTTGGTTGATTGTTCATCTCTATTTGTTCAACTACGTTCTTGTTGTAGTTAATTGAATGGCCATCAATTAGCTGTGCCTATTTAGTATGTATCTACTTGAGAGAGAGTGCATATTTAGGTAATTGTTTGAACAACACCACTCCCGGAGTATAGACGAAAGTCATAACCGAGGGTTTAGAGGTTGGATTAGAGATAACGATACCTCGGGTGCAATCTAAAGTGAACTGTAATGCAATCTAGCTAGCGTAACTTGAGAGAGTGCGTCTAGTAAATTATCATAATTACTTGAGAGAGATTTATGGTAGATAGAGTGTTCATGATTGATAGAGACAACTAATCAAACTATAAGAAGTATCCGAGAAGGAAGTTCACCGACGGGGGAAACCATAACCTTAGACCTTTATTACAATTGTTTACACCTTATTGTAGTTAATCTTTAGTTTTAATATTTTCATTCAGTTGTAGTAGTTTAAACAACACCAAGTGAAAGTTTAGTATTCTGACAGCTTGCTTGATACGTTAACTCCCTGTGGGATCAACTCTGGGCATAATACCCCAGATTATATTTGCGACGCCTGCTTAGTCTTTTATTAGACATAGTTGAGCGTGATCAGCTCCTCAGTTCCAAACTCCGGCACCTCAGACGGTCGGAGTAGCTCAGCCGGGCATTGTGGCCCCGGCAGTTGAGGGAGCAACTATGTCAGCAAATGCTTTATGGAGATTGGATAGATTCACCAAATTATTCACTACTACATTTACTGGTGCACCATCAGAGCATCCCCAGGATTATTTGGACAGTTGTCATGAGGTTCTTCGAAACATGGGCATAGTAGAGTCCAATGGAGTTGATTTTGCTACTTTTCGTCTTTCGGGTTCCGCCAAGACTTGGTGGAGAGACTATTGCTTGACCAGGCCAGCTGGGTCTGCACCATTGACTTGGGCTTAGTTCTCCGAGTTATTCGTGGGGAAGTTCCTTCCAGTTACTCAGGGGGAGGATCTTCGGAGGCAGTTTGAGCGCCTCCAGCAGGGATCTATGTTTGTCACTCAGTACGAGGCCAGGTTCATTACTCTAGCTCGGCATGCCATTATGATACTCCCCACTGATCGTGAGAGAGAGGTTTATTGAGGGTTTGGCTCAGCCCATCAGGTTTCAGATGGCCAAGGAGTCAGGTACTGATATTTTGTTCCAGGATGCGGCCAATGTGGCCAGGAGGATTGAGATGATTATGTCACAGGGTGGTGGTCAGGGGGCTGACAAGAGGCCCCGTCATTTCGGTCGTTTCAGTGGAGCCTCATCTGGGGGCAGGGATTCTTCAGGCAGAGGTCATCCTCCCAGACCCTATCAGTCGGCACTTCAGGTAGCTCACAGTGCACCGCCAGCTCCTATTGGTGCACCACCAGCACCTATCAGTGCACCGCCGCTTCAGAGCTTCCAGGGTGGTTATCAAGGTCGACAGGGCCAGTTCCAGAGTCAGCAGCCACATCAGCAGAGGTCTTGTTATTCTTGCGGTGGTTTGGAGCATATTTCCAGGTTTTGCCCCCGAGGTTCTGGTGGATCTCAATATCAGGGTTCTCGTGCCATGGTTCCCACATCAGGCACACCCCATCCCCTCAACCAGCTAGGATTGGCGGTCGTGGTGCCAGAGGTGGAGGTCAGACTCATAGAGGTGGAGGACATGCCACGAGAGGTAGAGGTCAGGCCGCAGTAGGTTGACCCAGAGATGCTCAGGTTGGAGGGGCTCAGCCCCGGTGCTATACTTTTCCTGACAGGCCTGATGCTGAGGCTTCTGATGTAGTTATTACAGGTACGGTTTAAGTTTGCAGCCGAGAGGCTTCGGTGTTATTTGATATGGGTTCTACATTCTCCTATGTGTCTTCATATTTTGCCCCTTATTTGAGCGGCTATTTGGGTGAATTCTTCTTTATTAAGGGATCTTTACAGAAATAGCCGGTCATATAATTGCTTCAAGCAATATATATAGATTATACATTAATTATACATAATTATACACATGTAATACACAAATCATGCATATATTGTACATTCATTGGCTATTTTTAGTTTATGTGGTAAGGTGAGCGGCTATTTAGGTATAATTGGCATGTTGTATATTGTACATTCAATGGGCTGCTATTGTATATTTGGGTATAATTTGGCTTATTTATCTTGTACATTCATTGGTAGGGTAAGCGACTATTTGAGTGAATTATACTTTATTAAGGGATCTTTACAAAAATAGCAGGTCATATTAATTGCTTGCTTTTTTCAAGCCATATATATAGATTATACATTAATTATACATATATAATACACAAATCATGCATATATTGTACATTCATTGGCTATTTTTAGTTTAAGTGGTAGGGTGAGCGGCTATTTGGGTATTTTTGGACTGTTGTATATTGTATATTCATTGGGCTGCTATTGTATATTTGGGTATAATTGGGTTGTTGTATATTGTACATTCATTGGTAGGGTGAACAACTATTTGGGTGAATTCTTCTTTATTAAGGGGTCTTAACACAAATACACGGTCATATTAATTGTTTGATTTTTCAAGCCATATACATAGATTATGCATTAATTATACACAATTATACACATGTAATACACAAATATGCATATATTGTACATTCATTGGCTATTTTTTGTTTATGTGGTAGGGTAAGCAGCAATTTGTGTATAATCGGAATGTTGTATATTGTACTTTCATTGGGCTGCTATTGTATATTTTAATATAATTGGGCTTTTGTATATTGTACATTCTTTGGTATGGTGAGCGGCTATTTGGGCGAATTCTTCTTTATTAAGGGATCTTTACACAAATAGCCGGTTATATTAATTGTTTGCTTTTTTAAGCCACATACATAGATTATACATTAATTATACACATGTAATACAAAAATCATGCATATATTGAACATTCATTGGCTATTTTTCATTTAAATGGTAGGGTGAGCGGCTATTTGGGTATAATCGGGTTGTTGTATATTGTATATTCATTGGGCTGCTATTTTTTATTTGGATATAATTGGGTTGTTGTATATTGTACAATCATAGGTAGGGTGAGCAGCTATTTGGGTGAAATCTTCTTTATTAAGGAATCTTTACATAAATAGTCGGAAATATTAATTGATTATTTTTTCAAGCCATATACATAGATTATATATTAATTATACACAATAATCCACATGTAATATACACATCATGCATATATTGTACATTCATTTGTTATTTTTAGTTTAAGTGGTAGGGTTTAGCGGCTATTTGGGTATAATCGGGTTGTTGTATATTGTACATTCATCGGGATACTATTTTATATTTGGATAATTGGATTGTTGTATATTCTACATTCATTGGTAGGGTGAGCGGCTATTTGGGTGAATTCTTCTTTATTAAGGGTCCGTACACAAATAGTCGGTCATATTAATTTCTTATTTTTTCAAGCCATATATATAGATTAAACATTAATTATACACAATTATACACACGTAATACACAAATCATGCATACATTGTACATTCATTGGCTATGTTTAATTTAAATGGTAGGGTGAGCGGCTATTTGGGTATAATCGGGTTGTTGTATATTGTACATTCACTGGGCTGCTATTGTATATTTGGATATAATTGAGTTGTTGTATATTCTACATTCATTTGTAGGGTGATCGGCTATTAAGGTGAATTCTTCTTTATTAAGGGTCCGTACAATAATAGCCGGTCATATTAATTGCTTGCCTTTTCAAGCCATATATATAGATTATACATTTATTATACATATATAATACACAAATCATGCATATGTTGTACACTCATTGGCCATTTTAAGTTTAAGTGGTATGGTGAGCGGCTATTTGGGTATAATTGGGTTGTTGTATATTGTACATTCATTGGACTACTATTGTATATATTTGGATATAATTGGGATGTTGTATATTGAACATACATTGGTATGGGGAGCGGCTATTTGAATGAATTCTTCTTTATTAAGGGATCTTTACAGAAATAGCCTATCACGTTAATTGCTTCAAGCAATATATATAGATTATACATTAATTATACATAATTATACACATGTAATACACAAATCATGCATATATTGTACATTCATTGGCTATTTTTAGTTTATGTGGTAAGGTGAGCGGCTATTTGGGTATAATTGGCATGTTGTATATTGTACATTCAATGGGCTGCTATTGTATATTTGGGTATAATTTGGCTTATTTATCTTGTACATTCATTGGTAGGGTAAGCGACTATTTGAGTGAATTATACTTTATTAAGGGATCTTTACAAAAATAGCAGGTCATACTAATTGCTTGCTTTTTTCAAGCCATATATATAGATTATACATTAATTATACATATATAATACATAAATCATGCATATATTGTACATTCATTGGCTATTTTTAGTTTAAGTGGTAGGGTGATCGGCTATTTGGGTATTTTTGAATTGTTGTATATTGTATATTCATTGGGCTGCTATTGTATATTTGGGTATAATTGGGTTGTTGTATATTGTACATTCATTGGTAGGGTGAACAACTATTTGGGTGAATTCTTATTTATTAAGGGATCTTAACACAAATACACGGTCATATTAATTGTTTGATTTTTCAAGCCATATACATAGATTATGCATGAATTATACATAATTATACACATGTAATACACAAATCATGCATATATTGTACATTCATTGGCTATTTTTAGTTCATGTGGTAGGGTAAGCAGCTATTTGTGTATTATCGGAATGTTGTATATTGTACTTCCATTGGGCTGCTATTGTATATTTTAATATAATTGGGCTTTTGTATATTGTATATTCTTTGGTATGGTGAGCAGCTATTTGGACGAATTCTTCTTTATTAAGGGATGTTTATACAAATAGCCGGTCATATTATTTGTTTGCTTTTTAAAGCCATATACATAGATTATACATTAATTATACACATGTAATACACAAATTATGCATATATTTTACATTTATTGGCTATTTTTAATTTAAATGGTAGGGTGAGCGGCTTTTTGGGTATAATCGGGTTGTTGTATATTGTACATTCATTGGGCTGCTATTGTATATTTGGATATAATTGAGTTGTTGTATATTGTACAATTATAGGTAGAGTGAGCGGCTATTTGGGTGAATTCTTCTTTATCAAGGAATCTTTACATAAATAGTCGGTCATATTAGTTGATTATTTTTTCAAGCCATATACATGGATTATATATTAATTATACACAATAATCCACATGTAATATACACATCATGCATATGTTGTACATTCATTGGTTATTTTTAGTTTAAGTGATAGGGCTTAGCAGCTATTTGGGTATAATCGGGTTGTTGTATATTGTACATTCATTGGGATACTATTTTATATTTTGATAATTGGATTGTTGTATATTCTACATTCATTGACAGGGTGAGCGGCTATTTGGGTGAATTCTTCTTTATTAAGGGTCCGTACACAAATAGTCAGTCATATTAATTTCTTGTTTTTAAGCCATATATATAGATTATACATTAATTATACACAATTATACACACGTAATACACAAATCATGCATATATTGTACATTCATTGGCTATGTTTAATTTAAATGGTAGGGTGAGCGGCTATTTGAGTATAATCGGGTTGTTGTATATTTTACATTCACTGGGCTGCTATTGTATATTTGTATATAATTGGGTTGTTGTATATTCTACATTCATTTGTAGGGTGATCGGCTATTTGGATGAATTTTTCTTTATTAAGGGTCCTTACAAAAATAGTCGGTCATATTAATTGCTTGCTTTTTCAAGCCATATATATAGATTATACATTAATTATACATATATAATACACAAATCATGCTTATGTTGTACACTCATTGGATATTTTAAGTTTAAGTGGTAGGTTGAGCGGCTATTTGGGTATAATCGGGTTGTTGTATATTGTACATTCATTGGACTGCTATTGTACATATTTGGATATAATTTGGTTGTTGTATATTGAACCTACATTGGTATGGTGAGCGGCTATTTGGGTGAATTTTTCTTTATTAAGGTATCTTTACAGAAATAGCCGATCACGTTAGTTGCTTCAAGCAATATATATAGATTATACATTAATTATACATAATTATACACATGTAATACACAAATCATGCATATATTGTACATTCATTGGCTATTTTTAGTTTATGTGGTAAGGTGAGCGGCTATTTGGGTATAATTGGCATGTTGTATATTGTACATTCAATGGGCTGCTATTGTATATTTGGGTATAATTTGGCTTATTTATCTTGTACATTCATTGGTAGGGTAAGCGACTATTTGAGTGAATTATACTTTATTAAGGGATCTTTACAAAAATAGCAGGTCATATTAATTGCTTGCCTTTTCAAGTCATATATATAGATTATACATTAATTATACATATATAATACACAAATCATGCATATATTGTACATTCATTGGTAGGGTGAACAACTATTTGGGTGAATTCTTCTTTATTAAGGGATCTTAACACAAATACACGGTCATATTGATTGTTTGATTTTTCAAGCCAAATACATAGATTATGCATTAATTATACACAATTATACACATGTAATACACAATAATGCATATATTGTACATTCATTGGCTATTTTTAGTTTACGTGGTAGGGTAAGCAGCTATTTGTGTATAATCGGAATGTTGTATATTGTACTTTCATTGGGCTGCTATTGTATATTTTAATATAATTGGGCTTTTGTATATTGTATATTCTTTGGTATGGTGAGCGGCTATTTGGGCGAATTCTTTTTTATTAAGGGATCTTTACACAAATAGCCGGCCATATTAATTGTTTGCTTTTTTAAGCCACATACATAGATTATACATTAATTATACAAATGTCATACACAAATCATGCATATATTGTACATTCAATGGCAATTTTTAATTTAAATGGTAGGGTGAGCGGCTATTTGGGTATAATCGGGTTGTTGTATATTGTACATTCATAGGTAGGGTGAGCGGCTATTTGGGTGAATTCTTCTTTATTAAGGAATCTTTACATAAATAGCCGGTCATATTAATTGATTATTTTTTCAAGCCATATACATAAATTATATATTAATTATACACAATAATCCACATGTAATATACACATCATGCATATATTGTACATTCATTGGTTATTTTTAGTTTAAGTGGTAGGGTTTAGCGGCTATTTGGGTATAATCGGGTTGTTGTATATTGTACATTCATTGGGATACTATTTTTGTACAAGCAATTAATATGACCTGCTATTTTTGTAAAGATCCCTTAATAAAGTATAATTCACTCAAATAGTCGCTTACCCTACCAATGAATGTACAATATAAATAAGCCAAATTATACCCAAATATACAATAGCAGCCAATTGAATGTACAATATACAACATGACAATAATACCCAAATAGCCGTTCACCTTACCAAATAAACTAAAAATAGCCAATGAATGTACAATATATGCATAATTTATGTATTACATGTGTATAATTATGTATAATTAATGTATAATCTATATATATTGCTTGAAGCAATTAATATGACCGGCTATTTATGTAAAGATCCCTTAATAAAGAAGAAATCACCCAAATACCCGCTCACCATACCATTGTATGTTCAATATACAACAACCCAATTATATCTAAGTATATACAATAGCAGCCCAATGAATGTACAATATACAACAACCCGATTATACCCAAATAGCTGCTCACTCTACCACTTAAACTTAAAAATAGCCAATGAATGTACAATATATGCATAATTTGTGTATTATATATGTATAATTAATGTATAGCCTATATATATGGCTTGAAAAAGCAAGCAATTAATATAACCGGCTATTTTTGTAAGGACCCTTAATAAAGAAGAATTCACCCAAATAGCCGATCACCCTACAAATGAATGTAGAATATACAACAACCCAATTATATCCAAATATACAATAGCAGCCCAGTGAATGTACAATATACAACAACCCGATTATACCCAAATAGCCGCTCACCCTACCATTTAAATTAAACATAGCCAATGAACGTACAATATTTGCATGATTTATGTATTACATGTGTATAATTGTGTATAATTAATGTATAATCTATGTATGTGGCTTAAAAAAGCAAACAATCAAAATGACCGGCTATTTGTGTAAAGATCCCACAATAGAGAAGAATTCACCCAAATAGCCGCTCACCGTACCAATGAATGTACAATATACAAAATCCCAATTACATTCAACATTGCAGCCCAATGAACGTACAATATACAACAACCCGATTATACCCAAATAGCCGCTTACCCTACCACTTAAACTAAAAATAGTCAATGAATGTACAATACACAACAACCCAAACCCAAATAGCTGCTCACCCGACCACTTAAACTAAAAATAGCCAATAAATGTACAATATATGCATGATTTGTGTATTACATGTGTATTATTGTGTATAATTAACGTATAATCTATGTCTATGGCTTTAAAAAGCAAACAATTAATATGACCGACTATTTGTGTAAAGATCCGTTAATAAAGTAAAATTCACCCAAATAGCCGCTCATCATACCATTGAATGTACAATATACAACAACCCAATTATATCCAAATATACAATATACAACAACCGAATTATATCCAAATTTAAAAGAGCAGCCCAATGAATGTACAATATAGAACAACCTCGTTATACCGAAATAGCCGCTCACCCTACCACTTAAACTAAAAATAGCAAATAAATTTAATATATATACATGATTTGTATATTACATGTGTATAATTAATGTATTATCTACATATATGTCTTGACAAAACAAGCAATTAATATGACCGGCTATTTGTGTAAAGATCCCTTAATAAAGATGAATTCACCCAAATAGCCGCTCACCCTACCAATGAATGTACAATATACAACAACCCAATTATATCCAAATATACAGTAGCAACCTAATGAATGTACAATATACAACAACCTAATTATACCCAAATAGCCGCTCACCATACCAAAGAATGTACAATATACAAAAGCCTAATTATATTAAAATATACAATAGCAGCCCAATGAAAGTACAATATACAACATTTCGATTATACACAAATAACTGCTTACCCTACCACATAAACTAAAAATAGCCAATAAATGTACAATACATGTATGATTTGCGCATTACATGTGTATAATTATGTATAATTAATGTATAATCTATGTATATGGCTTAAAAATAATAATTAATATGACCGGATATTTGTGTAAAGATCCCTTAATTAAGAATAATTCACCCAAATAACCGCTCACCCTACCAATAATTGTACAATATACAAAAATCCAATCATATCCATATATACAATAGCAACCCAATGAATGTACAAAATACAAAAGTCTGATTATACCCAAATAGCCGCTCACCCTACCACTTAAGCTAAAAATATCCAATGAAAGTACAATATATGCATGATTTGTATATTACATGTGTATAGTTGTGTATAATTAAGGTATAATCTATGTATGTGGCTTAAAAAAGCAAACAATTAATATGGCCGGCTATTTGTTTAAAGATCCCTTAATAAAGAAGAATTCACCCAAATAGACGCTCACCCTACCAATGAATGTATAATATACAACAGCCCAATTATATCCAAATATACAATAGCAGCCCAATGAATGTACAATATACAACATCCGAATTATACCCAAATAGCCGCTCACCTTACCACTTAAACTAAAACTAACCAATGAATGTACAATATATGTATGATTTGTGTATTACACGTGTATAATTATGTATAATTAATGTATAATCTATGTATGTGGCTTGAAAAATCAAACAATTAATATGACCGTGTATTTGTGTAAAGATCCCTTAATAAAGAAGAATTCACCCAAATAGTTGTTCACCCTACCAATGTATGTATAATATACAACAAGTCAATTATATCCAAATATACAATAGCAGCCCAATGAATGTACAATATACAACAGTCTGATTATACCCAAATAACCGATCACCTTACCACTTAAACTAAAAATAGCCAATGAATGTACAATATATGCATGATTTGTGTATTACATGTGTATAGTTGTGTATAATTAAAGTATAACCTATGTATATGGATTAAAAAATCAAATAATTAATATGACCGGCTATTTGTGTAAAGATACCTTAATAAAGAAGAATTAACCAAAATAGCCGCTCACCATACCAATGTATGTAAATATACAACAGTCGAATTATATCCAAAAATAAAATAGCAACCCAATGAAAGTTCAATATAGAACAACCTCATTATACCCTAATAGCTGCTCACCCTACCACTTAAACCAAAAATAACCAATGAATGTACAATATATGCATGATTTGTGTATTACATGTGTATAATTAATATATAATCTATGTATATGGCTTGAAAAAGCAAGCAATTAATATGACCGGCTATTTGTGTAAAGATCTCTTAATAAAGAAGAATTCACCCAAATAGTCGCTCACCCTACCAATGTATGTAAATAGACAACAACCGAATTATATCCAAATATAAAATAGCAGCCCAATGAAAGTACAATATAGAACAACCTCATTATACCCAAATAGCCGCTCACCCTACCACTTAAACTAAAAATAGCCAATAAATGTACAATTTATGCATGATGTGTGTATTACATGTGTATAATTAATGTATAATCTATATATATGGCTTGAAAAAGCAAGCAATTAATATGACCGGCAATTTGTGTAAAGATCCCTTAATAAAGAAGAATTCACCCAAATAGCTGCTCACCCTACCAATGTATGTACAATATACAGCAAACCAGTTATATCCAAATATACAATAGCAGCCCAATGAATATACAATATACAACAGCCCGATTATACCTAAATAGCCGCTCTCCCTACCACTTAAACTAAAAATAGCCAATAAATGTATAGTAAATGCATGATTTGTGTATTACATGTGTATAATTGTGTCTAATTAATGCATAATCTATGTATATGGCGTGAAAAATCAAACAATTAATATGACCGTGTATTTGAGTAAGGATCTCTTAATAAAGAAGAATTCACCCAAATAGTTGTTCACCCTTCCAATGAATGTACAATATACAACAACCAAATTATACCCAAATATACAATAGCAACCTATTGAATGTATAATATACAACAGCTCAATTATACCCAAATATTCGTTCACCCTACCATTTAAATTAAAAATAGTTAGTGAATGTACAATATATGCATGATTTGTGTATTGCATGTGTATAATTGTTTATAATTAATGTATAATCTATGTATATGCCCTGAATAAGCAAACAATTAATATGATCGGCTATTTGTGTAAAGATATCTTAATAAAGGATAATTCACTCAAATAGCCGCTCATCCTACCAATGAATGTACAATATACAACAATCAAATTACACCCAAATATACAATAGCATCCCATTGAATGTACAATATACAACAGCCCAATTATACCCAAATAGCCGCTAATCCTACCAATGAATGTACAATATATACATGATTTATGTATTACATGTGTATAATTGTGTATAATTGATGTAGAATCTATATATATGGCTTGAAAAAGCAAGCAATTAATATGACCAGCTATTTATGTAAAGATCCCTTAATAAAGAAGAATTCACCCAAATAGCCGCTAATCCTACCAATGAATGTACAATATACAACAGCCTAATTATATCCATATATACAATAGCAGCCCAATGAATGTACAATATACAACTGCCAAATCATACCCAAATAGCTGGTCACCCTACCACTTAACCTAAAAATAGCCAATGAATGTACAATATATGCATGATTTGTGTATTAAATTTGTATAATTATGTATAATTAATGTATATTCTATGTATATGGCGTGAAAAAGCAAACAATTAATATGACTGACTCTTTGTGTAAAGATCCCTTAATAAAGAGGAATTCACCCAAATAGCTGTTCAACGTACAATATACAACAACCCAATTATATCCAAATATACAATAGCAGCCAAATGAATGTAAGATTGACAACTATCTGTACAAGTCCAACATGTAGAAAATTATATTTTTTTCTATATTGTTGTATATCTTGTGCTGCTAATAACTTGATTGTTTCAATAGAGTTATTATTAGCAATTGTAGATTCACAAGTTTTGATATTATAATTTTTTATAAAATCAAACTTACCAGTGTGATAGGGTTCGACGCTTTATTGAGGGACTCCATCCCAGTATTCGGACCAGCATGGCTAGAGAGCTAGAGACCGATATTACTTACCAGCAGGCCGTGAGTATTGCCCAGAGGATTGAGACTATGTTAGCCCGGGACAGGGAGGAGAGAGAGGCCAAGAGGTCTCGAGAGACTGGTCATTTTTCAGGAGCCCGTGCACCAGCAGCACGCTATGGTAGGGGTTTTGTGAGTCACCCTATTCATTCAGCTCTCCCAGCAGCCAGCGGTATTCCAGCTCTGCTCGAGGTGCTATCACTGGCTAGCCCAACAGGCTAGTTCAGAGTCAGCAGCGGCCGCCACGTCCTTTGAGGGGTTGCTTTGAGTATGGTGACCCTCATCATATGATCAAAGATTGCCCTAGAGCGAGGAAGGACGCACCACCTCAGACTTATTAGGGTGCACCCCCTCAGATTTATCAGGCTCCACGTCATCCACCAAGTCCTCCAGCTATTCTTCCAGCCCCAGTTGCTAAACCCCCACCTCAGGCAGCTCGAGGTGGAGGTCGGGGAGGTCGAGGTCGCCCTAGAGGGGGAGTCCAGGCCAGGTACTATGCTCTTTCGGCCTGGTCTGAGGCCATTGCTTCAGATTTAGTCATTACAAGTATTGTTCTTGTTTGTCATAGGGATGCATCAATATTATTTGACCCAGGCTCTACATATTCATATGTATCTTCCTATTTTGCTTCATATCTAGGGATAGCCAGGGATTCTTTGAGTTCCCCTGTTTATATTTCTACTCCGGTGGGAGATTCTCTTATTGTGGACCACGTATGTCGGTCATGTTTGATTGCTATCAGTGGTTTTGAGACCAGAGCTGATTTACTACTACTCAATATGGTAGATTTTGATGTTATATTGGGTATAGACTAGCTGTCTCCCTATTATGCTATTCTTGATTGTCACGCCAAGACCGTGACATTGGCTATGCCGGGATTTTCGAGGTTAGAGTGGAGAGGTTCCTTGGAGTATATTCCCTGCTAAGTCATTTCTTTTCTTAAGGCTCAGCGGATGGTTGAAAAGGGGTGTGATGCATATTTGGCTTATGTGAGAGATGTTACTACTGAGACCCCTACAGTTGAGTCAGTCCCAGTTGTCAGGGACTATTCTGATGTATTTCCAGCTGATCTTCCGGGTATGCCACCCGATAGAGATATTGATTTCGGCATTGACTTATTGCTGGGCACTCAACCCATTTCCATTCATCCTTATCACATGGCTCATCCTGAGTTGAAGGAGTTGAAGGAGCAGTTACATGATTTGCTTGAGAAGGTATTCATCAGGCCCAGTGTATCACCTTGGGGCACTCCGGTATTGTTTGTGAAGAAAAAGGATGGCTCGATGCGCATGTGTATTGACTAGCGACAACTGAATAAGGTGACAGTGAAGAACATGTACCCATTGCCTTTCATTGATGATCTATTTGACTAGTTACAGGGTTCTAGGGTGTTCTCCAAGATTGATCTACGTTCTGGTTATCATCAATTGAAGATTCAGGAACCGGATATCCCGAAGACTGCCTTCAGGACCAGATATGGCCACTATGAGTTCCTTGTTATGTCATTTGGGCTGACCAATGCCCCAGCAACCTTCATGCACCTGATGCACATCATATTTCGACCTTATATTGATACTTTATTCATTGTGTTCATTGATGACATTCTGGTATATTCTAGGTCCCAGGAGGACCATGAGCAGCACTTGAGGACCGTGCTTCAGACATTGAGGGAGAAGAAGTTATATGCCAAGTTTTCTAAGTGTGAATTTTGGCTTGATTATGTGGCCTTCCTAGGCCACGTGGTGTATTCGGATGGGATCAAGGTAGATCCGAAGAAGGTGGAGGTGGTACAGAGTTGGCCTAGACCGTCCTTATCTACTGAGATCCGCAGTTTCCTCCGTTTGGCTGGGTATTATCGCTGTTTTGTGGAGGGATTTTCATCCATTTCAGCGCCTATGACCAGACTGACCCAGTAGGGTGCATCTTTTATATGGACTGAGGAGTGTGAGGAGAGATTTCAGAAGCTCAAGACAGCCCTGAATACAGCTCCTGTGTTAGTTTTGCCTACCGGTTCCGGGTCCTATACAGTTTATTGTGATGCTTCGAGGATTGTCTTAGGAGGGTGTTGATGCATGACGGTAGGGTGATTTCCTACGCGTCCAGACAGTTGAAGGTCCATGAGAAAAACTATCTTGTTCATGATCTCGAGTTGGCAGCGATTGTTCACGCCCTGAAGATATGGCGTCATTATTTATATGGTTTTCCCTGTGAGATATTCACGGATCACCGAAGTTTACAACACATATTCAAGGAGAAGTATCTAAATTTGCGCCAGCGTAGGTGGTTGGAGTTGCTAAAGGACTATGACATCACTATATTGCACCACCCGGGAAAGGCCAATGTGGTGGCCGACGCCTTGAGTCGCCGGGCGGAGAGTTTGGGGAGTTTGGCATACCTTCATACAGTTGAGAGGCCTCTAGCCTTAGATCTTCACTCCTTAGCCAGTCAGTTCGTGAGATTGGATCTTTCTGAGCCTTGCCGGGTATTAGCTTGTGTAGTTGCTAGATCTTCCCTTCATGACCGTATCAGAGAGCACCAGTATGATGATCCCCACCTTTTGGTTCTTCAGGATAGAGTCCGGCGGGATGTGACTCTAGGAGATGACGGGGTGATGAGGATGCATGCCGTATCTGTGTGCCCAACGTGGATGGTCTTCGGGAGTTTATTCTTGAGGAGGCCCATAGTTTGCGGTATTCCATCCATCCGGGTACCACGAAGATGTACCAGGATCTGAGACAACACTATTGGTGGCGAAGAATGAAGAAAGATACAGTGGAGTTTGTAGCCAAGTGTCTCAACTGTCAGCAAGTCAAATGTGAGCATCAGAGACCGGGAGGGTTACTTCAGAAGATTGAGCTTCCAGAGTAGAAGTGGAAGCTGATCACCATGGAATTTGTGGTTGGACTTCCTCGGACTTTGAGGAAGCATGATGCTATTTGGGTGATTGTGATCGGCTGATCAAATCAGCCCATTTCATTCCAGTACTGACTACATACTCATCGGAGAGGTTGGCTGAGATTTATATCAGAGAGCTTATTCGCCTCCACGGTATTCCAGTATCAATCATTTCAGACAGAGGTACACAGTTCACTTCACGGTTCTGGAAAGCCGTTCAGCAGGAGTTAGGCACCAGGGTAGAGTTGAGCACAACTTTTCACCCTCAGACGGACGGGCAGTCCGAGCGCATGATTCAGATTCTTGAGGATATGCTCCGTGCCTGTGTGATGGATTTTGGAGGGTCATAGGATCGATACTTGCCTATTGCATGGTTTGCTTATAACAACAACTACCAGTCCAATATTCAGATGGCGCCGTATGAGGATTTGTATGGTAGGTGCAGGTCTCCTGTGGGATGGTTTGAGCCGGGCGAGGCTCGATTGTTGGGTACAGACTTGGTTCAGGATGCCCTGGACAAGGTGAAGGTGATTTAGGAGAGACATCGCATAGCGCAGCCCAAGAAGAAGAGCTATGCGGACCGGAGGGTTCGTGACTTGGCATTTATGGCTGGTGATTGGGTTTTGCTTTGGGTATCGCCTATGAAGGGCGTCATGAGGTTTGGGAAGAGAGGCAAGCTGAGTCCGAGATTTATTGGCCCTTTTGAGGTGTTGCGATGTGTTAGGGAGATTGCTTATGAGCTAGCCCTGCCTCCCAGCCTAGCAGGGGTTCATCCGGTGTTCCATGTCTCCATGCTACGGAAGTATCACGGTCACCTGACTCATGTCTTGTATTTCAGCTCAGTCCAATTGGACAAGGATCTATCATATGTTGAGGAGCCTGTGGCTATATTGGACAGGCAGGTCAAAAAGCTCAGGTCAAAGGATATTGCATCAGTAGAGGTTCAGTGGAGGGATCAGCCAGTCGAGGAGGTGACTTGGGAGATCGAGCAGGATATGCGGAGTCAGTACCCTCATCTTTTCCCAGCTTCAGGTTGTTTCTATGCTCGTTCGAGGATGAACGATTTTCTTAAGAGGGGGAGGATGTAACGACCCGGTCAGTTATTTTAAGAATTAGGGCCCCGATCCCCTATAACCTCTTCTCCCATGTCTATTTATGTTATTGAAACTTGTCGGAGCGTTGAGTGATGAAATCCAGGGTGATTTTGGACACATAGTCCATAAATGTGGAATTTAGCTTTAGAAATCTGGCTGTAGCTAGAGCTGTGTGAAGACGGATGAGGACTGGAATTTCGTCGACTCCATTAGCTCCGTTGGGTGATTTTGGGGTTAGTAGCGTGTGCGGAATGTGTTTTCGAGGTCGAGTTTGGATTTACGCTTGAATTGGCGAAAGTTAGAATTTCGGCGATTTTGGCCGATAGGTGAAATTTTGATATCGGACTAGGAATAGATTTTTGAAAGCGACAGCAGGTCCGTAATGTCATTTATGACCTGTGTGCAAAATTTGAGGTCATTTGGATGAGTTTAGACATGTTTCAGCATAGGATGTGAATTCTAGAAATTTCCTAAGTTCTTAGGCTTGAATCTATGCATAATTGATGATTTTGATGTTATGAGATGTGTTTTTAAGGCTCGACCAAGTTTGAAAAAGGTACTAAGGTCAGTTGGTAGGTTTGGTTGAGGTCCAGGGGGCCTCCGGGTTTTTTCGGATGCCCAACGGGTGAGTTTGAAAAGTTGAGAAACAGCTGAACCATTCTGGTTCTGGTGTCTCGCACCTGCGATGGTATTTCCGCAGGTGCGGACACGCAGGTGCGAAGGGGGTGCCGCAGGTGCGACCCTAGGCCATTTAATGAATTTTTGCACCTGCGATGGTATTTCCACAGGTGCGGGCATGCAGGTGCGAAAGGGGTGCCGCAGGTTTGACCCCATGCTACTTAATGAATTTCTGCACCTGCGATTGGGTTTCCGCAGGTGCGGTACCTCCAGGTGCGATCCCAGTGTCGCAGGTGCGAAATTTCTGGGCAGTTTATACCAAAAATCCAAGGGTTTGAATTTCATAATTCCAAAATCGATTGTGAGCTCGGAACTTGGCGATTTTCAGTGGGATTTGAAGAGGAGAATCATAGGTAACGTTTTCTAACCTTAATCCCTTTGTATATCGATAATCTCTCTCATTTTCCTCAATCTAATCAATGAAATTGAATGAAAAAGAATGAAAATGGGATGAAATTTTCCCAAGTAAGGATTTAGGGAGATTTAGACGTCGGATTTTATTGATTCTTGTTCAAGTGGGTTCATGAGCGAATGGGTGTTCGGGAAATATAAATTTTACCCGATTCCGAGACGTGGGCCCGGGGGACTTTTTGGGCGAATTTCCTAATTTCGCGTATTAGCTTATAAATAATTAGCTATTTTATTCCCTTGAAGTGGTATTTACACCATGCAATCGATTTGAATAGATTTGGGCCACCCGGAGTCAGATACTCCTGGCAAGAGCATGGTAATGAGTTGATTAGCGCAGTCAAGGTAAGTGGCTTGCCTAATTCTGTGTTGGGGACTTTCCCTTAGGCATTTTTATACTGATTTTTGTTACGTGGATGCCATGTACGTGAGGTGACGAGTGCGTACACGGGTCATTGTTGCCAAAATCCTATTTTTACTCCCACTAAATCGCTCATTTTCATTCATATATTATTGTTTCCTATCTTAATTGAGTAGATAGTTTAAGAGTAAGCATGCCTACCTGTTCTGACTTGATTTCCCTTTATTTGCTACTAGTCACATCATGCTTAGCTAGCTTTACTCTATTCTTGTCTGTTGTTTTCCTGGACTGCTTAATTAAGCCATAATTGACATACTTCTGCTTTGCATATTTAAATTGGGACTACAAACCAAGATCCGGGAGCTTCCCCCCTGTACGGAAATGCATATTTAAATTGGAACTACAGATAGAGATCCGGGAACTTTCCCCCTGTACTGGATAGCATATTTAAATTGGGACTACGGACTGAGATCTGGGAGATTTACCCCTGTACTACATTGCACATTTACTGTTGAGATATATGTTGTGCTGAGCCGAGGGATCTCTTTCTGTTATTAAATATTTTCGATTTCGTTAATCCTGTTTATCATTGCTTATCTATATTTCACTGTTTTAAAATTGTTTATTGACTTGTTTTACAAACTCAGTAGGGCCTCAACCTGACCTCGTCACTACTTGACTGGGGTTAGGCTTGACACTTACGGAGTACCGAATGTGGAGTACTCACGCCCTTCCTGTGCATGTTTTCCCCATGTGCAGATCCAGGTACCAGCACCCAGTATCGTGGCTAGGAGTCATGCTAGCAGCAGCTAGGAGACCGCGAGGTAATTCTGCCACATCCGCAGAATCCCACGAGTCCCCTTCTACTCTAGTATAGGCATAGAAGACTTATATATTTTTCCACTATTTCATTGTATAGAGCTTGTGACTATTGTGACATTCCGGGTTTTGGGAAGTGAATGTGTATATGCAGAGCAGCTAAGTTATATATACTTGAGTTCTTTTCTATCTTTATTTTATTAATTCTGTCATTTTTCGTGAATTTTAGGCTTACCTAGTCATAGAGATTAGGTGCCGTCACGACACCTTTCCGAGGGTAAATTGGGTCGTGGCAAACGCACCTGAAGCCTGCGAACGCGGAGGGTCAGGGATGTTCCCCTTCGCGAATGCACGCGGGATGATGGGAACGTAGAGAGTAATTGGGGCCTGGGCAGATTAGTTTATAGGCAAAATTTGTGGCCATTTCTTCATTTCTTCCTTGCTTTGGTCGATTTTGGAGGAGCTTCAAGAGAGGATTTCTTCATGCAATGTCTAGGTAAGTAAATTCCTCCCATTTTGAAGTTAAATACAAGATTATATGCATGGATTAGGCAAGAAATTGATTGGAAATTTGGAGAATCTTAAAGAAACCTAGAAAAATGGAAATTGGATTTTTAGCCACGAATTGAGCATGAATATTTGAGTTAGTAAGGCTATGGTTAGAATATATCTTCGAGAAATTTTGAACTCCGGGCGCGTGGGCCTGAGGACATTTTGGTCATTTCACTAAGTGGGGTTGGGAAATTGTATAATTTGGAATTGTTGCAAATATTAGAGTATATTTTCATTGGTTTGTCATTATTTGGATAGTTTTGGGGCGATGTGCGTCCGTTGGAGTCATCAGAAGGGCTTGGAGGCCGGTTATGGAATTTCGGAGCGAGGTAAGTCTCCTTTTCTAACTTTGTGAGGGGAATTGTCCCCCTACATGAACTAATGTATGTGTTACTATCTGCGGGGGCTACGTACGCACGAGGTGACGGGAGTATGTGCGTAGCTGCTATTATGCCATGTCCGGGTAGCCTATGACCCACTAGCATGCCTTACTTGTTGTACCTGTGACCTTATCTGTAATATTAGACTGCTGATATAATCGAAATTGTAATCCAATGTATAAGGAAGATTAGATTTTATTTTCTTAATCATCTAAAAAGAGAATTGATTTTCCTTCGCGGACAATTATATTTTCGGATAAGGTTGTATTGTTAAACATTATAAAAGCTTGGCAAGTGAATTTCGAAAAAGGATTTAAATACTATTTTGTGATTTTTAAAGGAGAAATCGGTCAGTTACTTGAGTATTTGTGTTCCCGACGTATTCGGGGTGGATTGTTGATTGTGCATGTTTGCATGTGACCGCTTCGCAATTTATATTTTGCGAGCGGAGTGTTATTTCCCCTACTCTCATGGGAGCGGGCCGTACACCACGGCGAATATAGAATGCACTTTTGGTACGGGCCGTTTGATCCTCGACAGTGCATAGACATGATTATTACATTGAGAGGCGCACTTATGGGACGGGTCAGGCCCCCTCACCAGTGCATAGACATGAGTATTTTATTAAGAGGTGCACTTTTGGTACGGGCCGTTCGATCCTCGGCAGTGCACAGAGTTGATTATTATGACGGATCAGGACGGTTGTCCTTATCCCGTATGCGCATGCTAAATTGTTAAATATTTTTCATGGATTTTAAAAAGTGACAAGGTTATTCGAGGGAAAACAAAGAGGAAATTGTTTATATAAAATATTCGGGGGAAAATGAGGAAGTGGTAGCCTTTTTTTTATTTCTAGTATTTATTTGGATTGTAGTGCCTTATATATATTATTGCTTTACTACCTTTACATGCCTACCGTGTTCATTATATGTTGTTAATTAATTTGTCGGCCCTTAGTGAGTGTCTAATTCGACTTCTCGTCACTACCTCTCATAGGTTAGGCGGGCGACTTACTGAGTACACATTGTTTTTGTACTCATGCTACACTTGCTGTGCATTTTTATTGCACAGGTACTTTCATAGCAATGTGGAGGATTCAGAGACTTAGGCGAGCTGCATCATCCGGAGGCGATCCGCAGCTGACAGAGTCTCCATCGTTCTGTATTTGTTTTCATTTTTAAATTTCCTAGTCCAATTTGTATTTCAGACATGCTTTGTGTTGATTGTATAAATTCTTAGAAATTTCTCATGTACTTGTGCCACCAGGTTCTGGGATGTGTTGGGATATATTTGTTAAATGATAATATTTAAACCATTGTTTTACCTAACAGAATTTTATTTAGTTAATATGAAATAAAGTGAAAGGAAATGATTTTTCATAAATGTTAAACAGGAATTTATTTCGACCAATTAATGATTGGCTTGCCTAAAAATGGTGTCCGGTGCCATCACGACCTTAGGGATTTTGGGTCGTGACAACATGGTATCAGAGCACTAGGTTCCCTTAGGTCTCTCGAGTCATGAGCAAGTCTAGTAAAGTCTTGCGGATCGGTACAAAGATGTCTGTACTTATCTTCGAGAGGCTACAGGGATGTTAGGAGTACTTCCCTTCTTGATTCCTCATAATGCGATTTGATTCCTTTGAGGCTAATGCCTATGTTTATTCCTACTTAATCTTACGCGTCGCAAAGCACTTGCTATGAATCAGGAAATTGAGGAATTGAATGGTACTACAGATGTAATTCAAGATATTTCCGTGTGTAATTGGTTAGGCTGTTGTTATGGCCCTGCAAAGGAATAATATGTTGTCTCAGCTCAGTAGTTGTGTTTCTAAGAGCCTTAAGGATGTGCTCAGGTAGTGATGATGCTTGCGATTGGTTGTCGCATGATGTCGTTATGATGATAGAATGCTTGCCCGTATGTTGGGGGTGATGAATGGTTTGAAGGGAGGTCTTCTCAGAGCTTGATTTTGAGATTTCGGTATTTTTGTTCCGGCAGGGAAAGGCATTCGGATTATGAATGGTCCGGTTGGGGTTGATAAATTAGTAAGACTTGGTGTCTTCAAGTGAGGTGGGATATGCACCTGTGACGTGAAGTCGTCGTCATTGATTGAATGGAATGTGTTAAGTTTGTCGGTGCTATGGTTTCTTTGGTTGCGTGGGGTCAGAGTATTGAGGAGAAGTATTGAAGAATGTGGTTGGCAGAGATTGATCCTGAAGTGAGGCTAGGCGGTGGTTCCATTTCTAGGAGGCCAGGTGTAAGATCGAGCAGTACCAAAGTGGGGGAGCGACAACATAGCTTGGAATTTGAAGATATTGTCGCGCATTAAATGGATGTCCATAAGGAGCGGACGGACTAGTAAAGTTGGTAAATGAAGCAGGGCGTAGGATGGGGTATTGAAGTCACAGAGAGTATGCAAGTCAGCATCGTTGGAAGGTGTCCGTAGGTGATTTCCACAGGTGGGTTATCTCCGGTGAATGGGTTAGCGGTGGCATGGTTGGCAAGTCGCTGTGAGAGGTTCTAGTGGCTATTTGGTAGGAGGCGGAATGTGTGAATGATGCTAGAGAATTTGAGTATTTAGGGAGTGCTAGCAAGAGAATTTGGAAGAATTTGGACGGATTGGTTGAGCAATATCGCGTTATCAAAAGAGAAAGGATCTCAGCAGTGTCTAGAGTGGTGCAAGGAGTAACTTCAGGCTAAGTGGGGGAGTCCCACCATCTGCAGTTGGGTTGTAGGGTTGTTTTCTCACAGGTTGCGGATTGTCGGTGTGTTGACAAGTTATTTCAGCTAAGGGAAAGGAGTAAAATGGTGATAGTGCGTGGGATTTGATGAATGTGTGCAAAAGTTGGCCCTGTCGGGCCAGGGTTAGGCTTTGGAAGATTCAAAATTTTGCTTAAGGCATAGGGGAGTTGTCAGGGTAGTGACTCAGTCACGTGCTTCCAGTAAAAAGGGGGTTCAAGTGCTAGAAGAGCCTTGGATTTGATTGTATTCGGGGCAAAATCCAGTCAGAGTGGGTGACTCTCAATAGCGGTCATAGTGAATTCAAAAGTTAAGAATGCGGCGTTTAAGGGTTTCGGAAAGCAGTATGATCGAGAATCGAGCTTTTGCAGAGTAATTTCTAAGAAAAAGGAGGATGGTTGGAATGTTCTATGACATGTTTCAGCATGCAGGATAGTATTGGAGGAGTGAGAGAAATAAACTCTATATTGTAGAAAGGTTATCGGGAGGGTATAAGACGGGTTGCAGGATTTAGGCAGCATAGTCTCGTGAATCAAGGTCATTTGGGATGAGTGAGGGTTGAGTTTTCTATGAGTTGAAAGAAGTTCCTATTATTCCTGAGGCAAATGAAGATGATTAAAAGCAAATAGATTGATTATCCATGGTTGAAATGACACATTTTTGGCAGTGATCGGTTCATTTGATGTGATTAAGTTATGCAGGTGGTTTGTGCCGGTGTGTGCGAGGCTTGTTGGTCGTCGTAATGGATTTCATGTGGGAGCATTTTAGTGTTATGGCATGTCAGGTGTAGGCGGACCCCAAAAAGGTTATGGTGGTATAGACTACTACTTAAGGATTTGCATGTTGGGTGATTGTGGGAATTCACTCGTGTGTTGAGATGGTACTCCTGAATTGAGTTAAGTAAAAGGTTTCTATATGATGAAATGTTCACCCTATTGATGGTTCAACAGTTATGATGGAATTCTTGCGCTACCTCATATTGGCATGTTAGGTGCGGTAAGCAGTATGTAACTGGGAGTAAGAATCGAGATTTGTGGTTCGGTGTTAATAGGGATTTGAAAGTTCAGAAAGCTGGTGTTAACTTCAGTGTCGCCTGAGATTGATATTCGGTGGAAGAGGCTTTGTACCCTGGTCATGGGTTCTTGACGTGTCTTGTTGCCTTGTGTGGATGGTCGTGGAATCATGGTCGCGAAAAGATTGTATAAGTGTGACATGTAGTCACTTGAAGGATTGAAGATTTGGGCTGAGTATAAGGAAGTGCAATATTGTTTATTTGATTATTTATGTCTGGAGGGCGTTCGGTTCAGTTGATTTTGGATTATGGGGTGTTTCTCCCGGTGATAATGGTTGTTCTCGTGTATTATGAGAGAAAGTGGGTTAATAGGGACCCAGGTAAGAGCTATTAGCTTAGTTTGGTTCGAGCAAGGTAGATCGATGCTTGTGGATGGATTTAAATATGATTATGGGCTTTATGTGAGGAAAATATGTTCATTTCAGTATAGCTCTCCTCAAGTAAGGGTGTTGGGATATTAGGTGTTGTTTTGTCTTCATCAAATTTATACGATATTGTGATTTTTGCCGTGTGAGTTGTGAAACGGCTTGATAATTTCTTATGTGTTGAGATCCCCACGTAGTGATGATGTTATGTGAGCAGGACAGCTCTTGAGATCTAGAGTGTATATATATATATCTCACCTCAGTTGTGCTTGAGTTTTGTAGCATACGGCTTTATCAGTCTCCCCAGGATGGTGTTATGCACTTAGTGTGCTTATGATCGATATTAAGTAATTTGTAATAGTGAGCAAATCAGCTCCGTATATATATCTTCTTATGTAAACTTTATGTGTGGATCGGGTGGCACGTCGCCACGGGTATGTTATTTGGATCGGGTTGCATGCCGCAACAGTGTGATGATGAGAAGGGTTAAAATATATTTATTTTTCTTATGTTCTACTTCCTATTTTCTAAGAAAAGTTCATATTAGTTGTGTGAGTTGAATAGTCCCTTCCTGAGTCGTTTCTTATTATCATGTTCGAGTTATGGACTATTGGCGCGATGAGGTATCATGTGAGGTTGTGGGTCATGTTTGGGGTGATTTGTTGTCTGAGCAGTTCATACTGGGTGAAACGATATTTTCGGATCAGGGATCAGTGCGATAAGGTTATGTGAAGTGCATATTAAAGAATAAATATCGTTATTCGGGTTCGTAATGAGGTGATGATTCTAGTCAAGATGAGATATTCAATGATTTGTTAACTCTGTAGTTGGGTATGAATTTCTACACATCTCCTCCATTGTGGTGGTATCGTCAGCATTATAGCAGGATATATGTATATATATAATGAGGTGCATTGGGAGCATCAAATTCGTGGAATTTTGGCTATTAAAGTTCAGAGAGTGTCATTGTGGTCAGATGATGAGTTATGCGGTGCGGGGTGCTGATTCAGCAAAGGTATGCAGTCATGTTCTGGTAGATCGTGTGGTAGTTGATACAGTGTTTATATATTGGAACTAGGCCCGACAGAAAAATTTCAAGTGTTGGAACTAGGTTCTGAGATTATTATATGGACAAAAAAAGAAATCTTCAGATTTGATCAAACTAATGTGCTCAGCTGGGTTTTGGTAGCACGGGCAGGTGCACGAGGTGTTAAACAGTGATTTCAGATAACTCCAAAGCAGTTCTTGGCACGTTTGAGGACAAACGTCAGTTTAAGTGGGGGAGAATGTAATGACGCGACTGGTCGTTTTGAGCTCTAGCGCGTCCTTCTGCGGTTTGAAGTCGTGAGAAGATCCGTTTCAGGTATTATGACTTGTAGGCGTGGTAGGAATTGAATTTCGGGAAGTTTAGAGTTTATTTGGAAAGAAAATTCGCATTTCAGAAGCCTTAAGTTGGTAGAATCAACTAAGATTGGAATTTTGAGTAAACGACCTCCGAATCAGGATTTGAATGTTCCAGCATGTTCATATGTTAATTTCGGACTTGGGTGTATGTCCGGATCGGGTTTTGGATAACCCAGGAGAGTTTTGGTGCATATTGTGGGAGGTAGCATTTTAGAAGAATATCATAAATTTGAGCTTGAAGTGCATTTCAGAGTTATTGATGTCCGTTTGGGATTCCGAGTCTGGGAATAGCTTCGTATGGTGATTCTGAAGTTAGTACTGTGATCGGAAGTGAATTCGGATGTCCGGAGGTCATTTTGAAGTCATTTGGCTAAAGATAGAAATTTGAAGGTTTTTGAGAAATCCGAACGGAAGTGGAAGTTTTGATATCGAGGTCGAAATGTGATTCCGGAAGTTAGAGCAAGTATGTAATGTCGAATATGACTTGTGTGCAAAATTTGGGGTCAATCGGACGTGATTTGATAGGTTTCGACAGCGGGTATAGAAGTTGGAAATTTCTAAGTTCATAAAGTTTGGATTTGGGTGTGATTCGTGGTTTCGATGTTGTTTGATGTGATTTCAAGTCTCGACTATGTTCGAATGAGGTATTAGTACTGAGTCGTGTGATTGGACGGGGTCTCGGGGGCCTCGAGTGTGTTTCGAGGTGGTTTCAGACCATTTTTCTCTGTTTTGCTGTTGCTCTCTTCTGGTGTATCTAGTGTGCTATGTGATCGCGGTCCCTTGTGTGCGATCGCATAGAAGGAAATTTGAGGGCTGCTGGATTTGGCTTGTGCGTTCGTAGAAAAGGAGGTGCGAACGTGGGGGCCGTTTGGCCTGTGCGAACGCACCTGAAGCCCTGCGAACGCGGAGGGTCAGGGTTGTTGCCCTTCATGAACGCACTGTAACGACCCGGTCCGTCGTTACTTAAAACCTGCATTATAATCACAATTATTGACTTGTCATAGGTGGGTTATTCTATTATTGATGTGTTAGAGTCGATAGGCTTGAAATCGGAATGGTTAAATGAGAATTCATTAACTTAGTCTTTAAAAGATAGCCTTATAATGGGAAAAGGCAACTGAGAGTTGACTTATTGGGAAATGACCTCGGAATTCGGATTTTATGGCTCGGATAGCTTCGTTAGGTGATTGGGGACTTAGGAGTGTGTTCGGAATATTTTTGTGATATCCGGTGTAGAATTAGGCTTGAATTGGCGAAAGTTAGTTTTTGGCGATTTCCGGTCGGCAGTGGAAAATAGGCTATCGAGGTCGGAATGGAATTCCGACAGTTGGAACAGGTTCGTAATGTCATTTTGGATATGTCTGCAAAATTTCAGGTTAATCGGAGTTGTTTTGGGTAGTTTCGGCATCGTTGGAGGATTTTAGAAATTTCAAAGTTCTTAGGCTTGAATTTGATGCGATTCTGGTGTTTTGATGTTATTTTTAGTGTTTCGGGAGTGCAACTAAGTTTGAATGATCTTATATGAGGTGTTGGTATGTTTGGTTGGGGTCCCGAGGGGCTCAGGATGGTTTCGGATGGTCACCTGGGAGTTTGGAATGATTCTGACACTGCTGAGGTTCTGTTACTGGTGTTTTCGCACTTGCGGATGAGGAGCCGCATGTGCGGTTCCGCAGGAGCGGACGTGGCACCGCAGGTGCGGAAGTTGGCCAAGTGAGGGGATTTCCGCAGGTGCGAGGTAATTGCCGCACCTGCGAGGCCGCAGGTGCAGGAGGTCAATTGCAGGTGCGCGAATTGAGGCATTAGGATTTTCCGCAGGTGCGACCTGGGATCCGCAGGTGCGTGTAAGTGGTCGCAGGTGCGGACCCACTGGACAGAAGATATAAATTCGTGCCTTCGCGAATTTTAGCCATTTTCTCAATATTTCATCCGGGTTTGAAGCTTTTGGAAGGGTTTTGAAGAGGGAGTTCGATAGTTCTTCACCAAGGTAAGATTTTTGGACTCTAAACTCGTGCATATGTGATTAAAGGTCGGATTTATGGTGGAAATTAGGGAAAAATCAGTATAGATTGGGTGATTAGGGCTTGGGATTAAGAATCCTTAAAATGGTGATTTGAAGGGTCATTTGGACTCCGAATTTAGTGTTCTTTATATGTACGGACTCGTGAGATGACGAGGAACAGTTTGGTATAAAAATTTCTGAATTTCGGGATGTGGGCCCGGAGGTCGGGTTTTGACCAATTTCGGGATTTTTGAGTATTTTGATACATTTCGATTGGGATTATTTCCTTCGCATTTTATAATGATATACATCTGATTGTTGGTAGATTTGGAGTACTCGGAGGCTGATTTGGAGGCAAGAGCATTGCAAAGTAGTGTATTAGCCGGTTTTGAGGTAAGTAACGCTTCCAAACTTGGAGCTGAGGGTTCGAAACCCCAAACTATTTGATATTTGCTGTTAATTAAGGTGACACACTTGCCAAGTGACGGGCATGCGGGCGTTTACCGAATATTTGTAGCCTGACTCATCCTATGGCACTGTCTACTAGTTATCACAGATTGATATTGTACTGTGAAGGTGGTAATTACCTTGAATGAAATAGAAATCATGTTAAGTATAAATGTTAAGGCTTCATGCCGATTTGTTTAGACCGGAATGGTCGATTATTGCTGTCTCTATCTGTGATTATTGCTTTCATGTACTCAGTCCTGTTATAGTATTTGTTTCATGCCTCAGTCTTGTAAGTTGCTAGTTTATTCTATATTATCATTGGTTTGAGCTAATATTCATATGTTAGAGCATTGTGAGTGAGACTGGAAGGTACTGACTGAGTGAGGGTTGGAGCCTGGTTTTGAGACAGTTATGAGGTCGGCCTGCACACCGCAGCGATCCTGAAATCACGCCTTCGTTGGCTTGATATAGCGCTTGGGCTTAAAGGAGCCCCTACGAAGTCTATACACCCCCAGTGAGCGCACATATATTGAGGGATGGATTTCCCTGGGCATGGATTTGTCCAAGTATTCTGTTCCGGAGATGGATTTCTCCATGGTTATCATGTTCCGGAGATGGATTTATCCGTGGGGGCTGGACTGGCCTTTTTCCTCAGTACTTGGTGACTGTGTCACTTGTGATCATGTAATATCCGGGATGGACTTCCCTGGGCCTGAAGGTCGTATTCTAGTACTGAGTGGACCACCGTATGAGAGCTTGATTAATGAGTACACATCATTCATGGATCTATATGCATTCATGCTAGTATGCAGAGTTACATACATATCTTGATACATCGTGTTTATTTCCTGATATATTACTATTACGTCCAATTCATATACTATTGTTTGAATTATCGGAGGTCTAGTCTGTCACTACCTCTCAGCCCGTAGTTTGGTTTCGTTACTATTGAGTTGGTGTGCTCACGTTACCCCCTGCACCTTGTGTGCAGATCCAGGTACAGAGGAATTCAACTCAGGTCAGGGAGCACAACAGTTTCATCAGGGTTGACGAGGTAGCAGTTGGCGACCGTGATCTCGTCTTCTCTTTCCTTTCTACCTGTCGTATTTATTTTCAGACTATGTTAGTCATTTCTTTTGATTGTATTAAGTATTAGCAGCTCATGGTTGTGTGACACTGATCCGAGATTAGTAGGATTTGGTCTTTTGAATTTCATAAACTGGTTTTCCCAAAAATATTGGATTTATTATTATCATTATTGATTTCAGAATTTGTTAAAAGGGGCATTTTATGGGAAATTGTATTTAGTTAGATAAAATGGGTGGCTTGCCTGATTCCACGACAGGCGCCATCACGACTCCGGAAATGGATCGTGACACACACTCGGGATGATGCGAACTCAGAGAGTAATTGGGGCCTGGGCAGATTAGTTTATAGGCGAAATTTGTGGCCATTTCTTCATTTCTTCCTTGATTTGGTCAATTTTGGAGGAGCTTCAAGAGAGGATTTCTTCATGCAATGTCTAGGTAAGTAAATTCCTTCCGTTTTAAAGTTAAATACAAGATTATATGCATGGATTAGGCATGGAAATTGATTGGAAATTTGGAGAATCTTAAAGAAACCTAGAAAAATGGAAATTGGATTTTTAGCCACGAATTGAGCATGAATATTTGAGTAAATTGTATATTTGAGTTAGTAAGGCTATGGGTAGAATATATCTTCGAGAAATTTCGGACTCCGGGCGCGTGGGCCCGAGGGCGTTTTGGTCATTTCACTAAGCGGGGTTGGGAAATTGTATAATTTGGAATTGTTGCAAATATTAGACTATATTTTCATTGGTTTGCTGTTATTTGGATAGTTTTGGGGCGATGTGGGTCCGTTGGAGTCATCGGAAGGGCTTGGAGGCCGGTTATGGAATTTCGGAGCGAGGTAAGTCTCCTTTCTAACTTTGTGAGGGGGAATTGTCCCCCTAGGTGAACTAATTAAGTATGTGTTACTATCTATGGGGGATACGTACGCACGATGTGACGGGAGTCTTTGCGTAGCTGCTATTATGCCATGTCCGGGTAGCCTAGAACCCACTAGCATGCCTTGCCTGCTGTACCTGTGACCTTGTCTGTAATATTAGACTGCTAATATAATCAAAATTGTAATCGAATGTCTAAGGAAGATTAGAGTTTATTTTCTTAATCATCTAAAAAGAGAATTGATTTTTCTTCGTGGGCAATTGTATTTCCGGATAATGTTGTATTATTAAACATTATAAAAGCTTGGCAAGTGAATTTCGAAAAAGGATTTAAATACTATTTTGTGATTTTTCAAGGAGAAATCGGTCATTTACTTGAGTGTATGTGTTCCCGACGTATTCAGGGTGGATTGCTGATTGAGCATGTCTGCATGTGACCGCTTCGTAATTTACATTCCGCGAGCGGAGTGTTATTTCCCCCACTCTCATGGGAGCAGGCCGTACACCACAGCGGATTTAGAATGCACTTTTGGTACAGGCCGTTCGATACAGCAGTGCATAGACATGATTATTACATTGAGAGGTGCCCTTACGGGACGGGCCGTTCGATCCTCGGCAGTGCACATAGATGATTATTATATTGAGAGATGCACTTTTGGTACGGGCCGTTCGATCCTCGTCAGTGCACAAAGTTGATTATTATGACGGCTCAGGCTGGTTGTCCTTATCCCGTATGCGCATGCTAAATTGTTAAATGTTTTTCATGTATTTTAAAAAGAGACAAGGTTACTTGGGGGAAAACAAAGAGGAAATTGTTTATATAAAATATTCGGGGGAAAATGAGGAAGTGGTAGCTGTTTGTTTATTTCCAGTATTTATTTGGATTGTAGTGCCTTATATATATTGTTGCTTTAATACCTTTACATGACTACCGTGTTCATTATATGATGTTAATTAATTTGCTGGCCCTTAGTGAGTGTCTAATTCGACCTCTCTTCACTACCTCTCTAAGGTTAGGCGGACGACTTACTGAGTACACGTTATTTTTGTACTCATGCTACACTTGCTGTGCATTTTATTGCACAGGTACTTTCATAGCAATGTGGAGGATTCGGAAACTTAGGCGAGCTTCATCATCCGAAGGCGATCCGCAGCTGACAGAGCCTCCCTCGTTCTGTATTTGTTTTCATTTTTGAATTTCCTAGTCCAATTTGTATTTCGGACACGCTTTGTGATGATTGTATAAATTCTTAGAAATTGCTCATGTACTTGTGACACCGGTTCTGGGATGTGTTGGGATATATTTGTTAAAGGGTAATATTTAAACCATTGTTTTACCTAGCAGAATTTTATTTAGTTAATATGAAATAAAGTGAAAGGAAATGATTTTTCATAAATGTTAAACAAGAATTTATTTTGACCTATTAATGATTGGCTTGCCTAACAATGGTGTCCAACGCCATCACGACCTTAGGGATTTTGGGTCGTGACAGGTTTAGACATAGTAGTTTGCTTTATTCTTTATGGAATAATTTTTTATTTAATTTATTTATTTCAATAAAGTACTATTTTAAAGAGATCATTTGTTACATGCGTGTCCTTTTAGTTATGTAGTAGACAATTTAGTGTATGGAGTCTTAGCTCCTGCACAGAAGATTAAATTGTTGGTTCTCATAATTAATAAACTATGTTCACAATCAAAAATATTGTTGGACAAAATATCTTGATGATTGTAGCACAAGATTATAGTATAATTTGTCTTGATTATGGGAGTGGTTTTACTCCGACTTCTTGTGCTAGTATACTCAATGTATATTGAACGAACCAAGTAGAGAAAATATGTTTTTGTACTGAATATATAAAATATTTTCTCTAATTCATTAAATGATCTTATACTCCTAATCTTGATATAATTATTATGATCAATGTAATTTGTTTATTGTTTTGATTTATCAAAAGGTATGACTCTATTCAGAGTTAGTGTATGCCTAATAGATTGGACAATAATGAATAACATTTGTGAATAAAAATTAGTTGAAAGAATCCATGACTCGGTTTTGAGTTTGATGATACCCCTTTATGTAAGCTTATAAGTTTTAATATGAAAACCCGTGTGATGACCCAAAGGGTCATTTAAAAAAAAATTTAGACTGCATTCTAGGCTTATTAGCCACAAAAAGACTAATATTAATTACCTCGATTTGCATGCGCAGTCCTGGCATGAAACCGAAAAGCTTTTATCTGAAAATATGAGAAAATAGTAATTTTGAGAGTTAAAATTTAGTTTTAGTTGACTTTGGTCAACATTTTTAGTAAATGGAACCGGATTTGTGTTCTGACGATCCCGGGAGGTCCGCAGTAAAATATGGGTCTTGGGTGTATGCCCAGAATTGAATTCTGAGGTCCCTAACCTTAGAAAACAATTTTTTGAAGAAAATTATTGTGCTGGTTTTTAAAGGAAATAAAGAAATGAATTAATGTTTGAACTCGTTGGTATCGGGCCTGTATTTTTGGTTCCGGAGCCCGGTACAAGTTTGTTATGATATTTAAGTCCTATTTGTGAAGTTTGGTGAGAATCGGAATTGATTTGACGTGATTTGGACGTTCGGTTGAAAAGTTAGAAAATTTGAGTGTTCTTGAGAAAATCATGAGTTTTGAGGTTAAATTCATAATTTTTGATGTTATTTTGATGATTTTATCGTACGAGCAAGTCCATATGATGTTTTTAGACTTGCGTGCATGTTTGGTTTGGAGCCCCGGGTGCTTGGGTGAGTTTCGGATAGGTTTAGGCTATGTTGCGCTTGTTTTTTATGCTTCATCGTCGCTTCTTCAAGAATAATTGATACCACATTAAGAAAATGCGCTCCAAATTCAGTTTTTATTGAAACATTAGATCTTTATCGTAATTATGGAGCCATAGGTAAAAGAATAATTGAATTTGGACATCGTATGAGGAAGTTATGCTCATTTCCGTGTCGGGAAAAATTATTGATTTTTGGTGTGCCCAGATGTCGCAAATGCGACATATATATTGCAAATGCGAAGTATTCCTAGGATACCAGATGTTGCAAATGCGACATATATATATCGCAAATGCGAAGTATGCCTAGGGAGCCCAGAAGTCGCAAATGCAAACTCCGGATCGCAAATGCGACATCTGCAACCTATTAAGTGAGATTTTAGACGGGATTTTCACAAAATTTTCAATTCTCTCAAACCCTAAACCTCCATAGATGATTTTCCAAAGACCCAGAGTTCTCCAAATCATTCGTAAGTCATCTCTAACCAAGTCCTTTTAATCCTTAACAACTTTTAACAAGATTTCAACCAAAAATCTAGAGTTTTCATGGTAAAAATTGAATTTTTGGGTAGACCTTAGGAATTTCAAAATTTAGGGATTTAGACCTCAAATTGAGGTCGGATTCCAAAACCAATCGGGGGATATTGGATAAACAGGTTAAGGTCTGAACCTCGAGTTTAGACCAAGAAGGTTCGGGGTCGATTTTTGTATTTTGATAAGAAAACATAGGAAAGCCATAGTTTTTCCATAAAGTTGATTCTTTTAAGCTATAATTGATGAAATTTAACCAATTGTGATTAGATTCGAGCGGGTTAGAGGCAAATTCTAAAGGAAAAGTTGTGCTAGAGCAGTGAGTTGCTTGTGAAATTGAGGTAAGTGCTTTGTTTAACCTTGACTTGAGGGAATATGAATCCCCAACTTGATTGCTATGTAGATTTCCATGTGTTTGGTGTATAGGTGAGGTGACGAGTACCTATGCACTACCAAATTATCTGCTTAACATGATCCCTTCCCCGTTTCCAATTATTTGCTTCCTGGCTTAATTGTTTTATGATCATTGATGGTTATATGTCTATTTGGATTCATTAACTTATTGTTAAGTATTGTTTCAATTATTTTGGAAGTGTTGGTTGTTCTCTGGGTTTTGTTATGATTTATAAAGATTGAGCTGGTTGTCAGTGTTACATTATACATTTCGGTTGGTTTCGTTGTATAGTGATAATTGGGGAAGTTTCTGAATAGTACAATTTCCTATTTATGATAATTGAGATTTAAGTATTGTGAAAGACTTGGAATATTATTTGTGAAACTTTATTATAAATAAAGAGATGAAATGTGATTTGTCTGGTGGGAGCGGGTTGCACGCCGCAACAAGGAGTAATAAGGGTGGACAAGTGGGATCGGGTTGCACGCCGCAACAGGAGAAATAAATAAAGGCTGGAACACTCATTGTTTTATTGTCATTATATCATATTCTGCTCATACTGTTATTTAAAGTGAAACTTGTTCTGTTTACAATTGTTGAGAGATAAATATTGTGAAAGGCTTTGACTTGAATTGTGAAAATATTTCTATAAATAAAGAGATGTGATTGTCTGGTGGGAGCGGGTTGCACACCGCAACAAGGAGTGATAAGGGTGGACAGGTGGGATCGGGTTGCACGCCGCAACAGGAGAAATAAGGGTTATTTATATAGGGAGGAGCAATAAGTGTGGACAGGTGAGAGCGGGTTGCGCGCCGCAACAAGGAACAATAAGGGAGGACATTTATGTTTTACTGATTTTTTAAAGACAAGGATTTGAAACTGTTTATCATATTATGTACTTAAGGTTGTTTCAAAGTGGAATTTGGAAATTTGGAAGCTTATGTGAGAATTGGTTATTACTGAGACCTAGAAAAGGTGACTGAGTTATTTTATTCATTTCTACAAATTATTGTTTTGTTTAGTTTAGAATTTCCTTCTTGCTTTATTATATATTGTTCACAGGTTATATTGTTAATGCCCCGCTGTAGCCTCGTCACTACTTCGTCGAGGTTAGGCTCGGCACTTACTCAGTACATGGGGTCGGTTGTACTGATACTACACTCTGCACTTCTTGTGCATATCCAGGTACCGACCAGAGTTAGGAGATAGTAGTTGCTGACATTATCAATACAGAGACACGAGGTAGATATGCTGGCGTCCGCAGATTCCTGGAGTCTTATCTTTACTTTATATAGACATTGTTTTATTTCATTCAAAACAGAGATACATTCTTTTAGCCCATTATTTGTAGCATTCTTAGTAGTTCGTGAATTGCGACACCAGACCCTGGGTAGTTTTATGAATATATATTTAGTTCATGGTTCGGCTTATTTATTCGGTTTTTATTATTACTCATGAAGTTATTTATTGGGAAGTAGTAGATTCGGTTTATTTTTAAGTTGTTCTATTATGAATAAGTAGACTTTAAGAGAAAATAATTAAATGAGTTTTAACATTGGCTTGCCTAGCAAGTGTGGTGTTAGGCGCCATCACGATCCCGTGGGTTGGGAATTTGGGTCGTGACAAGTTGGTATTAGAGATCTAGGTTGCCTAGGTTTCACAATTCACGAACAAGCTTAATAGAGTCTGAAGGATCGGTACAGAGACATCTGTACTTATCTCTCAGAGGCTATAAAATTAGGAACAATTTCACTTATATTCTACTCCATCGTGCGAATTTACTATATCACTGATGATTGAACTCGTCTATTCTTGTTCCCTCGCAAATCTCGACAACACGCAATGCGTCCACAACCGGACAAGAAATGGATCCCCAATGATAGCTACAACTAGGGTAAGAGGCAGAGGCAGAGCTCAGTAGAGCTTGAACATCAGCACCTAATGTAGAGCCTCAAGTGGATCAAGAAGCGGAGGTCCTAGCTCAGTCGGTACATGTTGGACCAGTTCAGATTCTAGAAGGATTCATGGCTACTCCAGTGTTGCAAGATGCACTAGTCCGGTTATTGAGGTTGGACAAGTTTGCCAAGCTATTTTCACTACATTTTAGTGGTACATCTTTTGAGGACCCACATGATTTTCTTGACCGCTGCTATGAAGTATTGCAGAACATGGGGATAAGTTGAAAGCAACGGGGTTGATTTATATGAGCTGTTAAGTTTAACATTGTGGATTATCATACATTGACCTGTGAATTCGTGCCAAGTGGGGAAGTCCACAGTCAAGGAATAGATTGCGGGATCATGTGTTATATCGGTGTTGGCCTAGAAAGTATAAGGCCTGATATTTTGCAAGAGATAAAGTTGGGAATTGCGGTATGTTTGCCTCCTTAATAACCCTATACCTCAGTACCAAAGGAGTTATATAAACAACTTTAAATCTACAGAAGGTCTACTCAGCGTGGAAGTCACGATTGTGGATTTTGGGGTGCTCCAGAGGGACTACAATGGTTGACGAGCTTCTAGACTATATGGTTCATTCCAAGATTTATCTGTATATAGCTCTACTTTTATGATCATTGTGTGTCAATAGGGATGAGAGTTACCCCAAAAGAACACTGAAGAGTATATGAATAAATGGGGTAGCTCAGCAGTGTTGGTCAGCATAGTAAAAGAAGAAATTGGCCGCCGGTGTTTATCGTAAGCCTATGAAAAGGGCGACCAGCCATTGCAACGCCAACTACTTGACTCGGTTCTCATAAATGCTTTCGAAATAGTTTGTTTCTCAGACCCTCCATAATGCGTGGCACATAGGGTTTTGTGACGACCCAAAGGGTCATCACCTATTTTCTTACCCATTTCGTTCTTCCGAGGCCTTGGAAACCTCATTTAAGGTTGCCTCGATTTGCATGCGCAGTCCGGGCGCGTAGTCGGAAATCTTAAATATGAAATTTTGTGAAAAATGCAAAGTTTTGATATTAAAATGAATAAATTTGACTTCGGTCAACATGACCAGGACCAGTTATTTGAGGGTCCCGAAGGGTCCGTAGGAAAATATGGGACTTGGGCATATACCCGGAATCAAATTCCGAGGTCCCAAGCCCGAGAAATGAATTTTTGAGTAAAATTGTTTTCTGAAAATATTTAAGGAAATTGAAAATGAAATCTGATTAGAAAGTGATGGTATCGGACTCGTATTTTGGTTCCGGAGCCCGGTACAGGTCTTATATATGGTTTAAGTCCTTTATGTAAAGTTTGGTTGAAAACGGATCTCGTTTGACGTGTTTCGGACTTAAAATGGAAAATTTATCGTTTTATGAAATTTGATAGAATTCATGGATTTTGAGGCTTAATTCGATGTATATGATGTTGTTTTGGCGATTTGATCACACGGATAAGTTCATAGGATTTTTTAAGGTAGTGTGTATATTTGGTTTGGAGCCCCGAGGGCTCGGGTGAGTTTTGGATAGGCCATGGACTTCATTTTTGACTTGGGAACTGCTGGTGTGACTTATCTGCAGGCTTCGCATTTGCGAAAGCCAGCATCACAAATGCAAGCTACTCATCCCAAATGCAAAGGTTGGTATGGGCAGGCCTGATCACAAATGCAACCATGATGTTCACAAATGCGAAGTCCCCCCCTCTTCTGCTCAGTTGTCGCAAATGCTTCGCAACTACCATGTCAGGGGTGTTCGCAATTGCGAATCCCTGTTCGCATTTGCGATGCCAACCAGTAGCCAGCACTGTACAAAATTGAATTTTTACTTCATATTCCATATTTTCTCAAACTCAACACTCTTAGGCGATTTTTCCAAGAACAAGACTCCTTCCAAATCAATTTTAAGTTGGTTTTTACTCAATTCTTTCAATCATTAACATCATTTAACATGTTTTCAACTTAAAATCAAAGATTTCCTTGGGTGAAATTAGGTGATTTGGGTAGAACTTAGGTTTTTCAAAAATTGGGGTTTGAGTGGGTGAATAACCTTGGATTTGAGAGATTTTTATATGGCTAGACTCGTGAGAGTACGAGGGTTCTGAGGGGCATTTTGGTCATTTACCTAATTTTGCGCCGTAACTTTGAATTAAATAGTAGAATCAGTTGCTTGAGATGGTATTTACGATATGAAATTGATTTGAATAGATTTGGGCCATTTGGAGTCGGGTACTCGTGGCAAATGTGTGGTTTCGAGTTGGTTCGAGGTAAGTGGCTTGTCTAACCTTGTGTGGAGGACCTTTCCCCTAGGATGTGATAATTGGTAATTGAATGCCTTGTACATGAGGTAACGAGTGCGTACTTGTGCTAATTGTTGAAAATCCGGTTTTTACTTTAAATACTTCGACTGAGTTTCTTCTTACCTGTTTTATTCTACTTGCAATTATAACCTATGTTAGTTTAGAAAAGCATGCCTAGTTGACTTGAATTGACTACTTTCTTAAGTTGCTTTGATTGTACTAAGTGAAGGGTGTTAGGCTAGAACTACTTGTTGCCTTGTATTTTTCTTTGCACTCTATTCCGAATATCTTCTTGTTGTGGCTGCGTATTTACATTGGGACTACGGATGTGGGATTCCGATAGCTCCCCCCCTGTTTGTTTACTTTGGGACTGCGGGTTAGATTCCCGATAGATCCCCCTGCACATTTACTTTGGGACTGCGGGATAGATTCCCGATAGATCCCCTCTATATTTACTTTGGGATTGCAGGTTCGATTCCCAATAGATCCCCCTGCACATTGATAAAAGGACTACGAGACGGTATCCCGGGAGATCCTTCGGATATACTTATGATGGACTATGGGACGGTATCTCGGGAGATCCACTGGACAGTTAAGAGAGGGACTACAGGACGGTATCCTAGGAGATCCTCATTCTTACCATTGTTATTGAGTTGTTCATATTCTGTGTTTACTCTGTTCTTGTGTTTGTCATTCTCCTTGTTGACCTGTCTTATTTCACTGATGTATTCATTATTACTGTCTGTTTTCATACTGTAAATTCCTATTATATTGTTTGACCTCAGTAGGGCCCTGACCTTCCTCGTCACTACCCGACCGAGGTTAGGCTTGGCACTTACTGAGTACCGCTGTGGTGTACTCATGCCCTTTCCTGCACATGTTTTCATGTGCAGATCCAGGTACCTCCACTCAGGCGCACTATCTCCGAGGTTGAGAGATCCAGCAGAGACTTAAAGGTACATCTGCCGCGTCCGCAGACCATGAGTCTCTATCTTATTCCAGCTTTAGTGGAAAGCTTTTCCTTCCTTTCAGTTGTTTAGACATTCTGGAGTTAGAGCAATGTAGTATATTTCCGTTAGCCTGTGTTTCCCGTGAGTTTTCGGATTTTGGGATAATATTGTAGACTTCCGCATTTTTGGGTTGTGTATGCCAAACGGCCTTTATATACAGTCTTTATTTAGTTGTTCAGTTTTAATTAATTATTTTGCAAGTTATGTTGTTTTTCCACATTGTTAGGCTTACCTAATTATAGTGACTAGGTGCATTACAACATGTTCACGGAGGGCAAACTGGGGTCGTGACAATTTGGTATCAGAGCTCTAGGTTCATAGGAGTCACGGAACACAGGTCGGTTTATTAGAGTCTCGTTGATCGGTACGGAGACATCTGTACTTATCTACGAGAGGCTACGTAACTGTTTAGGAAGAAATTTTACTTCATTGATTTCCTTGTCGTGCAATATTTTTGACATCAATTCTAAACCTCTGTCTTCTATTCTCTCACAGATGGTGAGGACACGTGCTACTCAGGAAGATCAGGCACCCGTGCCCCCTATTGCAGCCGTTAGAGGTCGGGGCCGAGATAGAGGCCGAGGACGCGCACGTGGTGCAGCGAGAGCACCTGCGCGAGCTACTGCCGAGGTACCACCAGCAGATCCAGCCGAGGTTCAGGCACCTAACACGCCTACTACCACTACTACTCCAGCCCTTCAGGAGACGTTAGCTCAATTCATGTCTATGTACACCACTCTGGCTTAGACAGGGTTGCTTCCCCTTGCTGCAGCCACATCCCAGGCTGGGGGAGGAGCACAAAATCCCGCTTCCCGCACTCCTGAGTAGCGAGAGCATGTGGAGCAGGTCCTAGAGATCATTCCTGTGCCGCCGGTAGTGCCAGTTCAGCTCGAGGATGGGTCAGCTGCTTCAGAGGACGAGCAGCGGAGACTTGAGAGGTTCAAGAATTATGATCCTCCGGTATTCAGTAGACTAGCATCAGACGATGCCTTGGAGTTTCTGGAGGAGTGCCACCGTATCCTTCGCACTATGGGCATAACCGGATCTAGTGGGGTTTCCTTTACTACCTTCCTGATTCGCGGAGCCGCCTATGATTGGTGGCGCACCTATGAGTTAGACAGTCCAAATGAGGCTGCTTCACTGACATGGACCCAGTTCTCAGACATGTTCCTGAGAGAGTTTGTTCCTCAGAGCCTCAGGGACGCATGGCGCGCAGAGTTTGAGCATTTGCGCCAGGGTGCTATGATAGTTTCAGAGTATGTCATCCGTTACACCAGATTGGCTAGGCATGCATCGGCTTTGGTTGCTACTGTCCGCGAGAGGGTTCGCTGGTTCATTGAGGGTCTTATCCCACCTATCAGATCTAGCATGGCTCGAGAGTTGGAGATGGACATTCCTTATCAGCATGTAGTAAGCATTTCTAGGAGGATCGAGGGTATGCTCGCTAGGGAGCGAGAGGAGAGAGAGGCCAAGAGGTCTCGAGAGTCGGGCCACTACTCTAGTGCCCGTACCCCAGCAACAGGTCGACATGGTAGGGGTTATATGGTCCGCCCAGTACATTCAGCTCTTCCAGCAGCCAGCGGTACCCCAGCTACACCCAGGCCTTAGGAGCCTTACTATGCACCTTCAGTTTCTAGCGCGCCTCCTGCGTGGGGTGCTTTTAGGGGTCAGTCTAGCAGACCTGGCCCTAGCCAGTCACAGCCACCACGTCCTTCCAGATCTTGTTTTGAGTATGGCGATACACGCCATATGGTTAGGGACTGCCCTAGACTTGGTAGGGGTGCATCTTCACAGACTTTTCAGCCACAGCGTGCTCAACAGAGTTCTCAGGCCATGATCACAGCTCCAGCTGCTACCCCATCCGCCTAGCCAGCTAGGGGCGGAGGTCGAGGAGGTAGAGGTCGCCCTCTAGGGGGAGGCCAGGCCAGATATTATGCTATTCCTGCTCGTACCGAGGTTGTTGCCTCCGATTCTGTCATTACATGTATTATACTGGTTTGTCACAGAGATGCATCGGTTCTATTCAATCCAGGCTCCACGTATTCCTATGTGTCTTCTTATTTTCTTATTTTGCTCCACATTTGGGTATAGCCCGAGATTCTTTGGGTTCTCCTGTTTATGTTTCTACTCTTGTGGGAGATTCTCTTATCGTGAACCGTATTTATCGGTCATGTTTGGTTACTATTCGTGGTTTTGAGACCAGTGCGGATTTATTATTACTCGATATGGTGGATTTTGATATTATCTTGGGCATGGATTGGTTGTCGCCCCATTATGCTATTCTTGATTGTCACACCATGACCGTGACGCTGGCTATGCCAGGCATTCCGTGTGTTGAGTGGAGTGGTACCTTAGATCACACTCCCAGTAGAGTTATCTCTTTCCTTAAAGCTCCGCGTATGGTTGAGAAGGGGTGTGCCGCGTATTTGGCTTATGTGAGAGATGTCAATGTTGATACCCCTTTTGTTGATTCAGTTCCAGTGGTACGGGATTATCCCGGTGTGTTTCCAGTTGATCATCCGGGCATGCCGCCCGATACAAATATTGATTTTGGCATTGATTTGTTACCGGGCACTCAGCCTATTTCCATTCCTCCTTACCGTATGGATCCTCCTGAGTTGAAGGAGTTGAAGGATCAGTTACAAGAATTGCTTGATAAGGGTTTTATTCAACCCAATGTTTCACCTTGGAGCGCTTCTGTCTTGTTTGTAAAGAAAAAGGACGGCTCTATGCGCATGTGTATTGATTATCGCCAGTTGAACAGGGTTACAATAAAGAACCGTTATCCCTTGCCTCGTATTGATGATCTATTTGACCAGCTTCAGGGCACACAGGTATTTTCTAAGATTGAATTCCGCTCAGGTTACCATCAGTTGAAGATTCGGGAGTCGGATATCCTGAAGACTTCTTTCAGGACTCGGTATGGCCATTACGAGTTTCTAGTTATGTCATTTGGGCTGACTAATGCCCCAGCAGCATTTATGCATTTTATGCATAGTGTGTTCTGGCCATATCTTGACTCGTTCGTCATTGTTTTCATAGATGATATTCTTGTTTACTCTCGGAGTCGGGAAGATCATGAGCAGTACCTGAGGACAGTGCTTCAGACCTTGAGAGAGAAGAAGTTGTATGCAAAGTTCTCAAAATGTGAGTTTTGGTTGAGTTTTGTGGCATTCTTGGGCCACGTGGTATCGAGTGAGGGAATTCGAGTGGATCCGAAGAAGATAGAGGTCGTGCAGAGTTGGCCCAGGCCGTCCTCAGTTACAGAGATTCGCAGTTTCCTTGGCTTGGCAGGTTACTACCGTCGTTTTGTGAAGGATTTTCATTGATTGCAGCCCCTATGACTAGATTGACCCAGAAGGGTGCTCTATTTTAGTGGACAGAGGAGTGTGAGGCGAGCTTTCAAAAGCTCAAGACAACTTTAACTTCAGCCCTAATCTTGATATTGCCTACTGGTTCGGGGTCTTATACAGTTTATTATAATGCCTCGCGAGTTGGCCTTGGAGCGGTGTTGATGCAGGACGGTAGGGCAATTGCCTACGTGTCCCGACAGTTGAAGATACACAAGAAGAATTACCCTGTCCATGACCTTGAGTTAGCTGCCATTGTTCATGCCTTGAAGATCTGGCGTCATTATTTGTACGATGTGCCTTGTGAGATTTATACTGATCACCGGAGTTTGCAGCACATATTCAGGCAGAAGGACCTAAATTTGCGCTAGCATATATGGTTAGAGTTACTAAAGGACTATGACATCACTATATTATACCACCCGGGGAAGGCCAATGTGGTGGCCGACACCTTGAGTCACCGGGGGGAGAGTTTGGGGAGTTTGGCATATTTACCAGCTTCAGAGAGGCCTATGGCGATGGATGTTCAAGCCGTAGCCAGTCAGTTTGTAAGATTGGACCTTTCGGAGCCCATTCAGGTCCTAGCTTGTGTGATTTCTCGGTCTTCCTTATTCGATTGTATTAGGGAGCGGCAGTACGATGATCCTCATTTACTTTTCCTCAAGGACACGGTCCAACACGGTGATGCCAAAGATGTGACCATTGGAGATGACGGGGTATTGAGGATGCAGGGTCGGATTTGTGTGCCCAATGTTGATGGGCTTCGGGAGTTGATTTTAGCAGAGGCCTATAGTTCGCGGTATTCCATCCATCCGGGCACTGCGAAGATGTATCAGGATTTGAAGCAACACTATTGGTGGTGAAGAATGAAGAAGGATATAGCAGAGTTTGTAACCAAGTGTCTCAACTGTCAGCAGGTCAAATGTGAACATCAGAGACCGGGAGGGTTACTTCAGCAGATTGAGCTTCTAGAGTGGAAGTGGGAGTGGATAACCATGGACTTTGTGGTTGGACTTCCTCGGACTTTGAGGAAGCATGATGCTATTTGGGTGATTGTTGATCGGCTGACCAAATCAGCCCATTTCATTCCGGTACTGACAACTTATTCATCGGAGCGGCTGGCGGAGATATATATTCAGGAGATCGTTCGTCTGCATGGTATTCCAATTTCTATTATCTCAGACAGAGATACTCAGTTCACTTCACGGTTCTGGAGAACCGTTTAGCAGAAGTTAGGTACTAGGGTGGAGTTGAGCACAACATTTCATCCCCAGACGGACAGACAATCCGAGTGCACTATTCAGATTCTTGAGGATATGCTATGTCCGTGTGTGATTGAGTTTGGAGGGTCTTGGGACCAGTTCTTTCCATTGGTGGAGTTTGCTTACAACAACAGTTATCAGTCCAGCATTCAGATGGCGCCATATGAGGCTTTATATGGTAGGAGGTGTAGATATCTGGTGGGTTGGTTCGAGCCGGGTGAGGCCAGGCTATTGGGCACAGAGTTGGTTCAGGATGCATTGGCGAAGGTCAAGGTGATTCAGGATAGACTCCATACAGCCCAGTCCAGACAGAAGAGTAACGCGGACCGGAAGGTTCGTGATGTTTCATATATGGTCGGAGAGTGGGTTCTGCTTCGGGTTTCGTGTATGAAGGGCGTCATGAGATTTGGGAAGAAAGGGAAGTTGAGTCTGAGGTTTATTGGCCCTTTCGAGATATTGAGGCGTGTTGGGGAGGTTGCTTATGAGCTTGCCTTACCTCCCAGCTTGGTAGGAGTTCATCCGATATTTCATGTTTCGATGCTCCAGAGGTATCACGGTGACCCGTCGCGCGTGTTGGATTTCAGTTCAGTCCAGTTGGACAAGGACTTATCTTATGAGGAGGAGCCGGTAGCTATTCTAGACCGGCAGGTTCGTCAGTTGAGATCCAAAAGTTTCCCTTCTGTTCGTGTTCAGTGGAGAGGTCAGCCTCATGAGGCATCGACCTGGTATTCAGAGTCCGATATGCGCAGCCATTACCCTCATCTATTCCCCGACTCAGGTACTTCCTTCTTATATCCGTTCGAGGACGAACGATTATTTTAGAGGTGGAGAATGTGACAACCCAAAGGGTCATCACTGTTTTCTTACCCATTCCGTGCTTCTGAGGCCTTGGAAACCTCATTTATGGTTGCCTCAATTTGCGTGCGCAGTCCGGGCGCGTAGCCGGAAAGCTTAAAGATGAAATTTTGTGAAAAATGCTAAGTTTTGATATTAAAATGAATAAATTTGACTTCGGTCAATATTTTGGGTAAACGGACCCGGACACGTGATTTGAGGGTCCCGGAGGGTCCGTAGGAAAATATGGGACTTGGGCGTATGCCCGAAATCGAATACCGAGGTCCCAAGCCCGAGAAATGAATTTTTGAGTAAAATTGTTTTCTGAAAATACTTAAGGAAATTGAAAATGAAATCTGATTTGAAAGTGATGGTATCGGGCCCGTATTATGGTTCCGGCGCCCGGTACAAGTCTTATATATGGTTTAAGTCATTTTTGTAAAGTTTGGTTGAAAACGAATCTCGTTTGACGTGTTTTAGACTTAAAATGGAAAATTTGATGTTTTATGAAATTTGATAGAATTCATGGATTTTGAGGCTTAATTCGATGTATATGATGTTGTTTTGGCGATTTGATCGTACGTATAAATTCGTAGGATGTTTCTGAGCTAGTGTGTATATTTGGTTTGGAGCCTCGAGGGCTCGAGTGAGTTTTGGATTGGCCACAGACTTCATTTTTGGACTTGGGAACTGTTGGTGTGACTGATCTGCAGGCTTCGTATTTGTGAAGCCAGCATCGCAAATGCGAGCTACTCATCGCAAATGCGAAGGTTGGACTGGGCAGGCCTGATAAAAATGCAACCATGATGTTCACAAATGAGAAGTCTCCCCCCCTTCTGCTCAGTGTTTTCAAATGCTTCGCAATTACCATGTCAGGGGTGTTCGCAATTGCGAACCCCTGTTCGCATTTGCGATGCCAACCAGTAGCCAACACTGTACAAAACCGAATTTTTACTTCATATTCCATATTTTCTCAAACTCAACACTCTTAGGTGATTTTTCCAAGAACAAGACTCCTTCCAAATCAATTTTAAGTTGGTTTTTACTCAATTCTTTCAATCATTAACATCATATAACATGTTTTCAATTTAAAATCAAAGATTTCCATGGGTGAAGTTGGGTGATTTGGGTAGAACTTAGGTTTTTCCAAAATTAGGGTTTGAGTGGGTGATTGACCTCTGATTTGAGAGATTTTTATATGGCTAGACTCATGAGAGTACGAGGGTTCTGAAAATGTAAAATTTATCTGATTCCGAGATGCTAGCCTGAGGGGCATTTCGGTCATTTTATCTAATTTCGCGTCGTAACTTTGAATTAAATAGTAGAATCAGATTCTTGAGATGGTATTTATGATATGAAATTGATTTAAATAGATTTGGGCCATTTGGAGTCGGATACTCGTGGCAAACATGTGGTTTCGAGTTGATTTTGAGCCGGTTCGAGGTAAGTGTCTTGTCTAACCTTGTGTGGGGGACCTTTCCCCTAGGATGTGATAATTGGTAATTGAATGCCTTGTACGTGAGGTGACGAGCGCGTACTTGTGCTAATTGTTGAAATCCGACTTTTACTTTAAATACTTCGACTGAGTTTCTTCTTACCTGTTTTATTCTACTTGCAATTATAGCCTATGTTAGTTTAGAAAAGCATGCCTAGTTGACTTGAATTGCCTATTTGCTTAAGTTGCTTTGATTGTACTACGTGAAGCGTGTTAGGCTAGAACTACTTGTTGCCTTGTATTTTTCTTTGCACTCTATTTCCGAATATCTTCTTGTTGTGGCTGCGTATTTACATTGGGACTACGGATGTGGGATTCCGGTAGCTCCCCCCCTTGTTTGTTTACTTTGGGACTGCGGGTTAGATTCCCGATAGATACCCCTGCACATTTACTTTGGGACTGTGGGTTAGATTCCCGATAGATCCCCCTGCACATTTACTTTGGGACTGCGGGTTAGATTCCCGATAGATCCCCCTGCATATTTACTTTGGGACTGCGGGTTAGATTCCCGATAGATCCCCCTGCACATTGATAAAAGGACTACGGGACGATATCCTGGGAGATCCTTCGGATATACATATGATGGACTACGGGACGATATCCTGGGAAATCCTTCGGATGTACATATGATGGACTACGGGACGGTATCTCGGGAGATCCACTGGACAATTAAGAGAGGGACTACAGGATGGTATCCTAGGAGATCCTCATTGTTACCATTGTTATTGAGCTGTTCATATTCCGTGTTTACTTTGTTCTTGTGTTTGTCATTCTCCTTGTTGACCTGTCTTTTTTCACTGTTGTATTCGTTATTACTGTCTGTTTTCATACTGTAAATCCCTATTATATTGTTTGACCTCAGTAGGGCCCTGACCTTCCTCGTCACTACCCGACCGAGGTTAGGCTTGGCACTTACTGAGTACCGTTGTGGTGTACTCATGCCCTTTCCTGCGCATGTTTTTCATGTGCAGATCCAGGTACCTCCACTCAGCCGCACTATCCCCGAGGTTGAGAGATCTAGCAGAGACTTTGAGGTACATCTGTCGCGTCCGTAGACCAGGAGTCTCTATCTTATTCCAGCTTTAGTGGAAAGCTTTTCCTTCCTTTCATTAGTTTAGACATTCTGGAGTTAGAGCGGTGTAGTATATTTCATGTTAGCCTGTGTTTCCGGTGAGTTTCTGGGTTTTGGGATAATATTGTAGACTTCCGCATTTTTGGGTTGTATATGCTAAGCGCCTTTATATACAGTCTTTCTTTAGTTGTTCGGTTTTAATTAATTATTCCCCAAGTTATGTTGTTTTTCCGCATTGTTAGGCTTACCTAGTTATAGGACTAGGTGCCATCACGACATGTTCACGGAGGGCGAGCTAGTGTTGTGACAGGTTTGAAAGATTGCGTCAGGTCCCCATGATCGTAAGATTTTTTACGACTCAGGGCAGGTTGATACTTTATTTCGTCTAGTGGTAGAAATTGTCCTAGACTTGGGAGAGTCATATTTCATCAGAGCACTCAAGCTACGTGCCCCATTGCAGTTACAAATCAACTTACATGACCAGCTAGGGGAAAAAGGGTTGGAATGTCGAAGGCGGAGGTCAGATTCCTAGAGGTGGAGACCCAGCCATTTAATATATTTTCTATGGTATGGCTGAGGTTGCTACACCAGATAGTGTCATTACAAGTACAATCTCTAGTTATTATAAAGTGATAATTTCCTTAACCTGATTTGATTATGAGTATATAGGAAAGTCCTCCTAATATACTCCACTCTTGGGTGAGCTTCGTAACTCTAAAATCTACTTATGTGAATACTTATATTGAGAAATTCTATGGAGATAGCTATGTCTATCATTACGTGTTGTAGTTTTGTTTTAACAGAAAATATTTAAAATAAGAAAAGGGAATGTTTCGAGTGGAACGATGTGCATATTACTTGTGATTCAGAACTGAGGGCGAAATCCTCGCATTTTAATATGATTTGATATGGTTAAATAGGGCTACAAGCCGTGGTGGAAGTTATATAAGGACGGGATCCTTGTGATGAAAATTCTTGTGTTTAAATTCTCCCTTGTGAAATTAAAATTTTACTATAGTACTAATAGGGAGTCATGCATGTTAGGTTTATTTGGAAATTTTTGTATTAAAAAGATTCTCTGTGCCCAATTTACCAAATTCGTGCTATAATTATTGAGCTTTAACCTACAAGGTAGGTGCCCCCCCATGTGGCGTTAAATGAGACACGTTAATTCGGGTAAATAATTATGAGGTCTTCATGCATCACGTCTCGTTATCAGTATTGTGAAGGGTTGAAAGTGGATTATTGTTACATGAAGTTATTTGGTGATTCTGTAATTGATTATGAACAACTATTAAGATCATATTGAACCAAAAGGGTGTTCCATTCAAATGGTCGGACGGGTGTGGGTTGAACTTTCAGAAGCTCAAGATTGCTTTGACTACAACGCCAGCATTGGTATCGCCCACGTGTTTAGGATTGCACACGGTGTATTGTTATGCATCTCGTATTGGATTAAGTGTAGTATTAATGCATGATGGTAAGGTGATTGCATATGCGTCTCGACAGTTGAAGGTTCGTAAGAAGAATTATCATGTCCATGACTTAGAGTTGGTAGCCATTGTTCACGCATTGAAAATATGGAGGCACTATCTTTATGGCGTGCCGTGTGAGGTTTACATGGATCATCGCAGTCTTCAGTAATTGTTCAAGCAAAATGATCTTAATTTGAGGCAGAGGAGATGGTTAGAGTTATTGAAAGATTATACCGTCACTATATTGTACCATCCGGGGAAGGCCAAAGTGGTGGCTGATGCATTGAGTAGGAAGGCAGTGAGTATGAGCATCAGAGACCTGTTGGTTTGGTTCAACAGATAGAGATTCATTCCTGAGAGGAAGTGGGAACATATCACTATGGAATTCGTTGTTGGACTCCCACAGACACAAAGGAAGTTCGGCATCGTTTGGGTTATTGTGAATAGGCAGACTAAATCAGCACATTCCATTCCAGTGGCAAGTACTTATACTTCGGAGCGATTTGCAGAGATATAAATTCGAGAGAATTTTTGCCTTCACGGTGTGCCCGTGTCTATCATTTCTAATCGAGGTATGCAGTTTACTTCAGCACGAGTTGGGTACACAGGTTCAGTTGAGCACAACACTCCATCCTCGGACGAACGGGCAGTCCGAGTGTACTATTCAGATCTTGGAGGATATCTTCGCGCTTGTGTTATTGACTTTGGAGGTCTTGGGATTAGTCCTTCCGTTAGCGAAGTTTTCCTACAATAATAGTTACCAGTCGAGCATTCAGATGGATCCCTATGAGGCGTTATGTGGTAGATGGTGTAGATCGCCAGTTGGTTGATTTGAGTCGGGAGAAGCTCGGTTATTGGGTATAGACTTAGTTCAAGAGATCTTAGATAAGGTCAATATTATACAGGATCGGCTTCGTGCAGCTCAGTCCAGGCAAAAGAGTTATGCCGACCATAAGGTTCGTGATGTGGCATTTATGGTTGGAGAGAGTGTATTGCTGCGGGTATCACTCATGAAGGGTGTTATGAGATTTTGAAAGAAGGGTAAGTTGAGCCCTAGGTACATTGGGCCATTTGAGATTCTTGANGGGTAGCTTATAGACTTGCATTGCCTCCAAGGTTATCCTCAGTTCATCCGGTATTTCATGTATCTATGCTCCGAAAATATCATGGTGACCCATCCCACGTGTTAGACTTCATTTCTGTCCAATTGGACAAGGATTTGACTTACGAGGAGGAGCCGATAGCCATATTAGACCGACAGGTTCTCCAGTTGAGATCAAAGAGTTATCCTTCAGTTCGAGTGTAGTGGAAAGGTCATCTCATTGAGGCAGCTACTTGGGAGTCCGAGTCGTACATGCAGAGTAGATATCCACACTTGTTTGCCAATTCAGGTAATTTTCTATTTCCGTTCAAGGACGAATGTTTGTTCTAGAGGTGGAGATTGTGATGACCCAAAGGGTCATTTTAAAAAACTTTAGACTCCATTCTAGGCTTATTATCCATAAAAAGACTAATTTTAATTTCTTCGATTTACGTGCACAGTCCATACATGAAACCTGAAAGCTTTTATGTGAAAATATGAGAAAATACTAATTTCTAGAGTTAAAATTTGGTTTTGGTTGACTTTGGTCAATATTTTTAGTAAACGGACCCAGATCTGTGTTCCGACAATCTCGAGAGGCCGGCAGTAAAATATGGGACTTGGGCGTATGCTGGAAGTGAATTCTGAGGTCCCTAGCCTTAAAAATTTTTTTTTTGAAGAAAATTGTTATGCTGGTTTTTAAAGGAAATAAAGAAATGAATTAATGTTTGAACTCGTTGGTATCAGGCCCGTATTTTTGGTTCTGGAGCCTGGTACAAGTTTGTTATGATATTTAAGTCCTATCTGTGAAATTTGGTGAGAATCGGAATTGATTTGACGTGATTTGGACGTCCGGTTGAAAAGTTAGAAAATTTGAGTGTTCTTGAGAAAATCATAAGTTTTGAGGTTAAATTCGTAGTTTTATGTTATTTTGATGATTTGATCGTACGATCAAGTTGGTATGATGTTTTTAGACTTGCATTCATGTTTGGTTTGGAGCCCCGAGGGCTTGGGTGAGTTTCAGATAGGTTTAGGCTATGTTGCGCTTGTTTTTTATGCTTCATCATCGCTTATTCAAGCATAAATGATACCATATTAAGAAAATTAGCTCCATATTCACTTTTATTTAACCATTATATCCGTATCCTAATTACGGAGCCATAGGAAAAAGATTCATCGAATTTGAACATCGTATGAGGAAGTTATGCTCATTTTCGTGTCAGGAAAAATTGTTGGTTTCTGGTGTGCCAAGATGTCGCAAATGCGACATATATATGCGAAGTATTCCTAGGATCCCAGATGTTGCAAATGCGACATATATATATCGCAAATGCGAAGTAAACCTAGGGAGGTAGATGTCGCAAATGCGAACTCCGGATCGCAAATGCGACATCAGCTACTTGTTAAGTGAGATTTTAGACGGGATTTCACCCATTTTTCAATTCTCTCAAACCCTAAACCTCCATAGGCGATTTCCCAAAGACACAAACTTATCCAAATCATTGGTAAGTTATCTCTAACCAATTCCTTTCAATCCTTACCAAACAACCAAAAATCTAGAGTTTTCATGGTAAAAATTGGGTTTTGGGGTAGAACTTAAGAATTTCAAAATTTGGGGATTTATACCTCGAATTGAGGTCGGATTCCAAAACCAATTTCATATCGGGGCTCGGGGTAGATTGGGTAAACAAGTTTAGGTTCGAACCTCGAGTTTAGACCAAGTGGCTCCGGGGTCGATTTTTGTATTTTGATGAGAAAATATAGGAAAACCATAGTTTTTCCATAAAGTTGATTCCTTTAAGCTATAATTGATGATATTGAACCAATTGTGACTAGATTCGAGCGGGTTAGAGGCAAATTCTAAAGGAAAAGTTGTGCTAGAGCAGTGAGTTGCTTGTGAAATTGAGGTAAGTGCTTGGTTTAACCTTGACTTGAGGGAATAGGATTCCCCAACTTGATTGATATGTGAATTTGCATGTGTATGGTGTATAGGTGAGGTGACGAGTACCTATGCACTACCAAATTATCTGTTTAACATGATCCCTTTCACGTTTTCAATTATTTGCTTCCTGGCTTAATTGTTTTATGATCATTGATGGTTATATGTCTATTTGGATTCGTTAACTTATTGTTAAGTATTGTTTCAAGTGTCTTGGAAGTGTTGGTTGTTCCCTGGTTTTTGTTATGATTCATAAAGATTGAGCTGGTTGTCAGTGTTATATTATACATTTCGGTTGGTTTCGCTGTGTAGTGACAATTGGTGAAATTTCTGAATAGTACAGTTTCATGTTTATGATAATTGAGATTTAAGTATTGTGAAAGGCTTGGAATCTGATTTGTGAAACTTTATTATAAATAAAGAGATGAAATGTGATTTGTCTGGTGGGAGCGGTTGCACGCCGCAAGAAAGAGTAATAAGGGTGGACAGGTGGGATCGGATTGCACGCCGCAACAGGAGAAATAAGGGTGATATATATATAGGGAGGAGCAATAAGAGTGGACAGGTGGAATCGGGTTGCACGCCGCAACAAGGAGCAATAAGGGAGAATATTCATGTTTTACTGTTTATAAAATAAAGGCTGGAAATCATTATTTTATTGTGATTATTTCATAATCTGCTCTTACTGTTATTTAAAGTGAAACTTATTCTATTTACAATTGCTGAGACATAAATATTATGAAAGGCTTTGACTTAAAATGTGAAATTTTTTTTTGTAAATAAAGAGATGTGATGGACAGGTGGGAGCGGGTTGCACGCTGCAACAAGAATTGATAAGGGTGGACAGGTGGGATCGGGTTGCACGCGGCAACAGGAGAAATAAGGGTGATATATATAGGGAGGAGCAATAAGGTGGACAGGAGGGAGGGGGTTGCGCACGCAACAAGGAGCAATAAGGGAGAATATTTATGTTTTACTGGTTTTTTAAACACAAAGATTTGAAAACTTACTGTTGTACTTTACTGTTATTATGTATTTACGGTTGTTTCAAAGTGGAATCTGGAAATTTAGAAACTTATGTGAGAATTGGTTATTGCAGAGCCCTAGAAAAGGTGGCTGAGTTATTTTATTCATTGCTACAGGTTATTGTTTTGTTTAGTTTAGAATTTCCTTCTTGCTTTATTATATATTGTTCACAGGTTATATTGTTAATGACCCTCCGTAGCCTCGTCACTACTTCGTCGAGGTTAGGCTCATCGAGTGGATTCAAGAATATTACACGTTCCATTTCAGAATTCTAACACAAAATATTTAATTTATTAGGTTCAAATTTTATATTTTTGTACTTATTTAATAAATATTTTAACACATATACAAAGTTCGAGTCGAAATTCTTAGTTCAGTGAACCCATCAGATGCATACATGCTAGCTAGATCCGTCCCTCCCGAAATGGACTGCATCTACAGGAGGAGATTTTGCTATACTTACTTCGAAATACCCTTTTAAAACTTTAATTTTAAATTCGTTTTGTTTCTTTTCTTTTTTGAATTTCTAATTTTAACCAAATATTGTCCAAACACCTACTAATCACCTTCCAACTTGAAGCTTTTGCATCTATACCAAGTTTTGCTGTCACAATTGAACCTATACTCATTTTGCCAAAAATATTTGCAAGCCTACCCACTTTAGGATCAACTTCAGACTTATCTGACTTGAAGTTAAAAAAAAATTAGTCTGAAGTGAAAAAATTACACTTCAGATTAAGGCCAAATATATATGAAGTGTTACCAATGGTTTCATGCACTTAAGGCCAATAAGTATGAAGTGAAGAAATTCAAAAATAGCCAGATTGACCAGTGGTCATTCAAAAATAACTACACTTTCAAAAGTAATCAAAATTAGCCACTTTTCATGTAAAGATAAATCTGAACGAACACACTGTTCAAAATCCGAAAAATACCCCAGTATATTATACTGGGGTTCCACCATATGTATACTGGAACTCCAGCATATTATACTAGAGTTCCAGCATAAGTATACTGGAACTCCAGCATAATATAATGGAGTTCCAACATAAGTATACTATAACTCTAGCATAATATACAGGAGTTCCAGCAAAGTATATCGGTCCAGTATAATATGCTGGAAGTTCATACACAAGTGCTCGAATATCTAGTATATTATGTTGGAACTTTCCGCGTGTTGGAGTTCCAGCATAATATGTTGGAGTTCCAGCATAACATGTTGGAAGTTCATACACAGGTGAACCGCACTCCAGTATATTATGCTGGACATGTCTCTGTTGCAGAAAATTAGTGGCTATTTTTTAATGACTTGGAAAACGCAGACTATTTTTGAATGATCAGTCCGAAAACTGGCTAGTCCGTGCTATTTTTATGAAAAATTGTACTTCAGATGCTCTTAAGGCCAAAAGGTCTGAAGTGCAACAAATATTTTCCTACACTTAAAGCCAATTAGTCTGAAGTGAAAATTTGCACTTCAGATGCACTTAAGGCCAAATGGTCTGAAGTGCAACCGCAACCGACGTTTTCATGCACATAAGGCCAACTAGACCTGAAGTGCAAATTGCCCAAAAACAAAAATTTGTTCTTCGAATTTTAACAATCCAATATATGATTTAACACCTAAATCTACTCCAAATAAGCTCAAATTTGAAATGTAACCTCCAAATATCATCAAGAACAAACCCCAATCATTAATTTGTTAAAACAACAATAAACCTAACGAACCCATTTTGCAATTAAGAAAATTAAATGAAAAAGAAGAAACCCTAAGCAATAGAAAACATAAAGTGCCACAACAGCTCACCACTGTAAAACATCATAAACTACCTTAAAATATGTTCACAAATACCATATAAAATCATTGTTACACAGAGAAGAAGAAGAAGAAGAAGAAGATGATGATGAAGAAGAAAGATGAGAAGAAGGTCTGAAGTTGTTTAAACAGTGGGTACAAGTTAAAAAAAATTAACAAATAGGTACATGTTAAATGGGCGCGACCAAATAGGGCGTCCGTGCAATTTTTACTTCCAACTTTTGTTACAAGTATAGTTGGTCCTTTCGTAAGTTTCATGTACTATGGACCAATATGGTGGATCGATTTTCTAAGAGAAAATGACGTAAAAATTACACGGGGCGCCCTATTTGGTCGCCCTCATTTAACCTATACCCATTTTTTTTAAAATTTTTAACTTGTACCCACTTTTTAAATAACTTCAGGCCACTTAAGGCCAAATGGTCTGAAGTGCAACTGCAACCGACGTTTTCATGCACATAAGGCCAACTAGACCTGAAGTGCAAATTGCCCAAAAACAAAAATTTGTTCTTCGAATTTTAACAATCCAATATATGATTTAACACCTAAATCTACTCCAAATAAGCTCAAATTTGAAACGTAACCTCCAAATATCATCAAGAACAAACCCCAATCATTAATTTGTTAAAACAACAATAAACCTAACAAACCCATTTTGCAATTAAGAAAATTAAATAAAAAAGAATAAACCCTAAGCAATAGTAAAACATAAAGCGCCACAACAGCTCACCACTGTAAAACATCATAAACTACCTTAAAATATGTTCACAAATACCATATAAAATCATTGTTACACAGATAATAATAATAATAATAATAATAATAATAATAATAAGAAGAAGAAGAAGAAGAAGAAGAAGAAGAAGAAGAAGAAGATGATGATGATGATGAAGAAGAAATATGAGAAGAAGGTCTGAAGTTGTTTAAATAGTGGGTACAAGTTAAAAAAAATTAACAAATAAGTACAGGTTAAATGGGCGCGACCAAATAGGGCGTCCGTGCAATTTTTACTTCCAACTTTTGTTACAAGTATAATTGGTCCTTTCGTAACTTTCATGTACTATGGACCAATATGGTGGATCGATTTTCTAAGAGAAAATGACGTAAAAATTACACGGGGCGCCCTATTTGGTCGCCCTCATTTAACCTATACCCATTTTTTTAAAACTTTTAACTTGTACCCACTTTTTAAATAACTTCAGGCCCCTTTCTCCTCCTTCTTCGTTTTCTTCTTCTTCTTCTTCTTCTTCTTCTTCTTCTTCTTCTTCTTTCTTCTGCTGCTGTTGGTGCTGCTATGAAACTTCAGTTCATGGGATGATTGCCATAAATATGTTTATCAGAGCTGAAGCTCGCCAGTTACAAAACAAAAACTTCAGCTCTAGAGCTGAAATTCGCCAGTTACAAAAACAAAAACTTCAGCTCTAGAGCTGAAGTTCGCCAGTTACAAAACAAAAACTTCAGCTCTAGAGCTGAAGTTCGCCAGTTACAAAAACAAAAACTTCAGTAATTACAAACAAAAGCTTTGCATTAAGATGTGCACAAGTTAAACAAAAACTTCAGCAAATAGAGAATAAAACTTCAGCTACTTCAGCTCTAGAGCTGAAGTTCGCCAGTTACAAAACAAGAATTCGCCATTTACAAAAATTTCAGCTCTAGAGCTGAAGTTCGCCAGTTACAAAACAAAAACTTCATCTATAGAGCTGAAGTTCGCCAGTTATAAAAACAAAAACTTTAGCAATTACAAACAAAAGCTTTGCGTTAAGACGCGCACAAGTTAAACAAAAACTTCAGCAAATAGAGAACAAAACTTCAGCTACTATACTTAAGTTCAGCTACTATGCTTAAGTTCAGCTACTATGCTTAAGTTCAACTACTATTCTTAAGCTCAGCACACTTGCTACTTCAGGCCCGTCTACTAGAATGCTGAAGTTTTGCTTGATTGCCTTTTCTACTTCAGCCCCGTATGCTGAAGTTATGCAAAAAAGCAGGTACACTTGCAATTGTTTTTGCAAAGCGGGCACAAGTTAAAACATGACACAAAAAGCGGGTATAGATGCAAATGCCCCGAAAATGACCCTCTATAGCCCCTCAAAATTTTAATAGCCCATGTTTTTCCCCACATACACAAAAAATATTCTTGCGGCCCAAACATATTGATCTAATAGCTCGAAATGCCTATTTTGTATATTCTTTTTATAGTGACAGTCTATTTTGTATATATTTTATATAGTGACAGTCTATTTAGTATATTTTTTGTATAGTGACAGTCTATCGTATATAAATTGTATAGTGACAGTTTATTTTGTATATTTTTGTATAGTGACAGTCTATTTTATATATATTTTGTATAATGACAGTCTATTTTATATATATTTTGTATAATGACAGTCTATGTAGTATATTTTTTGTATAATGATAGTCTATTATGTATATATTTTGTATAATGACAGTCTATTTAGTATATTTTTGTATAGTGACAATCTATTTTGTATATATTTCAACGTTATGCATAATGGATATTCAATGATATTTAGGTTTTTCATTTTCATCTTCATCTTTATATACAAGCACACACTCATGTTTTATATACTGACAGACTATTTTGTATATGTAACGACCCGATCGGTCGTTTTGAGGAATTCAGCTCTGTTCGGTGGCGTAAGGTCATGAACAACTTCATATTGTATATATCAACCAGCGTGGGTGGTTAGATTCAGCTACCGGATAATCCAGAGTCAAATTGGAAAGAAAATTCTCATTTCGGAAGCCTTAAGTTGGAAGAATCAACTAAGATAGGAATTTTGAGTAAACGACTTCCAAATCAAGATTTGAAGGTTCCAGCAGGTTCGTATGATGATTTCAGACTTGGGCGTATGTTCGGACCGGGATTTGGATAACCCGGGAGCATTTCGGCGTATATTATGGAAGATATCATTTTAGAAGAATTTCATAAATCTGGATTGAAAGGCATTTCAGTGATATAGATGTCTGTTTGGGATTCCGAGCCTGGGAATAGCTCCGTATGGTAATTTTGAAGTTGGGAGCGTGATTGGAAGTGAATTCGGATGTCCGTAGGTTATTTTGAAGTCATTTGGCTAAAGATAGAAATTTGAAGGTTTTTAAGAAATCGGACCAGAAGTGAAAATTTTGATATCAGGGTCGGAATGCGATTCCGGAAGTTGGAGCAGGTCCGTAATGTTGAATGTGACTTGTGTGCAAAATTTGAGGTCAATCAAACATGATTTGATAAGTTTCGGCATCGAATATAGAAGTTTAGAGTTCTAAAGTTCATAAAGCTTGAATAAGAGTGTGATTCGTGTTTTTAGCGTTGTTTGATCTGATTTGAGGCCTCGACTAAGTCCGTGATATGTTTTGAGACTTTTTGGCACGTTCGGACGGGGTCCCAAGGGTCTCGGGTGAGTTTCGGGGTGGTTCCGGACCAATTCATGGCCATTTATAGCTGTTGTTTTTTTACTACAGCAGTGTGCTACGCGATCGCGGGAATTAGTCGCGTTCGCGATGAGTAAAATGAGAGAAATGGGCCAGTGAAGCGCGATCACAGAAGGCCTTTCGCGATCGCGTAGAGGAAATGTTCTGCTGCACTAACTCGACTTTAGAAGCTTGTATCTTGAAATCTATAAGGAATTTGAGATGGTCCAAAAACAAAAGTTGTAGACCTTTGCGTCTAGTTTTCATAAAATTAAACCATTTGGCATTTTGAGTTGCGTACAAAGAGTTATGATTGATACACTACAGCATGTCCGAGAAGTGTTTAGAAATCGCATTGTGTTGCATAGGACTGACTTTAGCAACTTATATCTCAATTATATATAAGGAATTGGGAGATGAGAAAATAATAAAGTTGTTGATCTTGGTGTCTAGTTTTCAAAAAGTCAAAACATTTACAATTTGGAGTTTTGTACAAAACGTTATGTCCATTATACTAGAGGCTGTCTGGAAGATCTGGGCATTTGTTCTTCGCGATCGCGGAAAGCAAATTTTAGGCTGGAAATTTTTGTACTTCGCGATTCTGAAGCATTTTCCACGATCACGATGAGTAAAGACTTGGGCAGAAGTTATATATCAAGGGTTAAACCATTTTTAACATATTTTGACTTCTAGAGCTCGGTTTTTGGCGATTCTTTGGGGGTTTTTCACACAAATCGAATGAGTAAGTGATCTTCCACTAGAATTAATTATATTTCATGAATTAGTTCTTATTTTTATCATTTAATTTGTGTGACTAGTTGAGGAAGAATGTGGGTTTTGAAAGAAAATTTCTAAAATGAAAAATCATGATTTGAAAGACCAAATGGTATCGGAATTTGATACATTTAGTATGGTTGAACTCGTATCGGAATGGGTGATCGGATTTTTGTAAATTTGTAGGGTTCCGAGGCCCGGGTCGGGGGGTTGATTTTTATAAATTTTAAAGACTGAAACTTTATTATTCAGAATAGTTCCTTATACGTTTTATGTGTATGTTGAAGTTGTTTTAGTTGATTTTGAGCCGTCCGGAGGTCTTTTCACCCGAGAAGTCCACTTTTGAGTACCGGGTTGTCGTCTTTGAGGTAAGTATCTTGCCTAACCTTATGTGGGGTAATTACCCCTTAGGATTGAGTCTTCCTTTTTGATTGTAGTCCGAGTATGCGAGGTGACGAGTGTGTACTCGGGCTTATTTTCAATTAGATTGGCCTTTTAGGATTCGTAGGTTCTTATATTACTTGTGTATGATTTGTAATTGTTACATTTGAATCCTTGGTTGTTAATTTCATCCCTTCCTGTTTAAATTAGAATTACTTATTTTTGGATTCCTTCGTTGGCTACTTGACCTTACTTTACTTAACTGAATATACTACTTCTCTCGTCATCATGCTATATTTTCTTCTTAGCTTGCCTAATTGACTATAATTAGTGTCATCTAGCCTTATAGTTGACTAGCCGTAGTTGGAACACCTATTCGTTGGAGTCAAGCTTGCCCGTGAATTTTACATTGTAATTTATATGACTATTCCCTTAAGTGCTACTTAGGTCAAATTGTTAGACATTTATGTTATTGGTATTTTCTTGATGTTGCCTATTACTGGGCCTTTGTTGAAGGTTAGTTTATTCCATGAAGTTAACTGTTTAGGTGATATTGGTTATAGTTGTTTCCCTTGTCGGGATTGTGTGGTTTTTCTTATTATTCCATTGTTGATGATGTTTTTTTCCTTGTTGACTCCGTTGCCGGGATGTTATGGTTTCTATTACTGTTTATGCTGCTAATGATAGTATTTGTATTGTTGACTCCCTTGCCGGGATGTTGTGGTTTATGGTTCATATTGTTGATGTTCCTTGCCAAATTGTTGTTCTTGATATTATTTGGGAGAGAAAGAATGTAAAGCACGAACGGTGATGCCGTGTATTTATTTGTTGCATTGTGAGGATGAGAGCGTAAAAGCACGAAGGGTGATTCCGTTCCATGTGTATGTTATTTAGCACGAGGGGACATTCTGTGCCATGTGTATGTTATTTAGCACGAGGGGACATTCCGTGCCATGTGTATGTTATTTAGCACTAGGGGACATTCCGTTCCATGTTTATGTGATTCAGCACGAGGGGACATTCCGTTTCATGTTTATGTTATTTAGCACGAGGGGACATTCCGTGTCTTGTTTATGTTATTTTAGCACGAGGAGACATTCTGTGCCATATTTATGCATTATTATTTTTATTATGATTACGATATTTTATTGAAAAGTATTATTGAAAAGTGATGATTTCGAAAATATTATAGTTGAATGAATTTTACATCGAAGGGATATTTGAGTAGCATTCATTTTGCATAAAAAGATATTTGGAAGTCATTTATTTGGGAAAACATCGTTGGAAAGTTTGTATTTTGAAAGAAACTATGTTTTGGTATTTCACTCTATTAATATACTTATATATATGTTTAGAGAAAGTATGTTTCCAAAGGAGAGCCTCTATATTAAAATAATCACATTTGCAAAGTTTTTCATAAAACCCGTTGTTTAATGGCTTCCAACAGTTTTATGGATTTTAATTGCTAAGGCTCAATGTGAACATACAAATGTAGAGTTGAGTTATTAGAATTCTCTATTGCACTGTGTTTTCTTCCAGTTTGGGCTTGTTTTGTTGTACATCCTTGTGTGTATTCTTATGCTAATTCATGGTTAATTTCTGTAATTTCCTTCCACATTATATCGTCTTTATTGTAAATTGTTCAGTAAATTCGTAGATAGATGTAGTGATCGATTATTTCTATATTCATGTCAGTTACCTTGTTAGACCAGATGTGTCTTGACTAGTCCTCGTCACTACTTCATCGGGGTTAGTCTTGATACTTACTGGGTACCGTTGTGGTGTTCTCATACTACACTTCTGTGCATTTTTGTTTGCATAGATCCAGGGATTGATTATTAGTAGCGGTGCGGATGCTGCCGAGGAGACTCAAGGTAACCTGTTGCTGCATTCGCAGGCTACGGAGTCACCTTCCTGTTTTTATTCAACTGTTGTAATTATTCCCAAGCAGTTGTATTTAGAAGTTGTAAAAGATTCGTAGAGCTTACGACTTGTATTACCGGTTTGGGAAAGTTTGTACATTCTGTTGAGATTCCATATCAAGACTATTAGTTTTCCTTTTATTACTGTTGTTATTCAGTAACTATTAGGCTTAGCTAGTCCCTAAGACTAGGTGCCATCGTGATACCCAACAGAGGGAAATTGGGTCGTGTCAGTTGGTATTAGAGCTCTAGGTTCATAGGTGCTACGAGTCATAAGTGAGTATAGTAGAGTCTTGCAGATCTGTACGGAGACGTCTGTACTTATCTTCGAGAGGCTACGAAACTATTAGGACAATTTCACTTCCTTCATTCCTATCGTGCGAATTCCTTGATCTTGAAGTTTGAAATTATCGATCCATTCTCTCACCAACGGTGAGAACACGAGCTGCGGTCCCTGATGATGTTATCCCAAAGCAAACGTCGCAATGTTCAGAGATAGAGGCCAACGAGGAGTACGTGCCGCAATTAAGATGTCTACCAGAGCAACCGTTGAGGAGTCTCCATTAGTTCTAGTTGGGGGACAGGTACTGGGGGTGCCTGTTTCTACCCCGGACTTCAGTAGCCTGGGCATAGTTTTGAGTATAATTGGTACGTTGACTCAGGCAGGGTTGATTCCAGTGCACCAGTCGCTTCACAGATAAGGGGAGGAGTTTAGACTCCCACCGTCTACACTCCAGAGCAGCGAGATCATATTGGTCAGGTTCCAGTTGTCATGGCAGCACGACCCATGGTTAGGGCATTAGCATCGGAGGAAGAATACCTTGGACTTGAGAGGTACAGGAAGTACCACCCTTCTATTTTCCAGTGGATGGGCGACAGATGGTGCCCAGGGTTTCCCGGAGAAGTGTCACTATATTCTTCGTACTTTGGGTATTGTGGAGACGAGCGGGATTGCTTTTGTCACGACTCAGGTTCAGAGTAGTGGGTTGATCAGTGGTGGCGGCATATGAGTTGGGGTGACCTGGCCGAGTTAGCTTCACTAGCATGGATTCAGTCTTTCAGAGATGCTTTGAGAGAGGTTGCACCTTAGTTCCTTCGGGATGTACGACGCGCGGAGTTTGAGCAGTTGCGCCAAGGCGCTGTGTCACGAATGAAGCATGCTGTCAGGTTCAATGAGTTGGCCAGATACGCACTTTGCTTGGTTGCTTCAGCTAGGAGATGAGCCCGTAGAGTCATTTGGGAGATTCAGGCATGATATTCGATTCAGCGGGACTCGAGAGTTAGAGTAGGGTGCCTCGTTTCAGCAGGTAGTAGGGATCGCTCGCCGGTTAGAGAGCACGTGGGACTGGGAGCGAGAGGACAGATGAGATCAGGGAGAGAGTTCAGGGAGGTAATGAGGCTTCGTAGATCGGAGGAATCTACCGGTCTATTTTATGGAGGCAAGGTACGACACGGTATAAGTTTTGTGGGTCAACCAGTTCAGTTTGCATTACCAGCTTCACATGGGATTTCAGGTACTCATGGGTCTCAGAGGATTCGTATTGTGTGTTCTTTTTTTTGACATCCATGTCGGCAGAGAGATTGTTTTCAGTGTGGAGATGTTAGCCACAGAGTGAGAGATTGTTCCAGGATTCAGGTAGGTGTTTGGTAGCATGGTATTCAGGTGAGTAGAGGGCACCTAAGAGGGGGAGACCCAACCCATTGTTGTGTTTCATATAGTAAAATAGAGGTTGTTGTGCCAGATATCACCACCCAGATATGTTTTGATGTATTGCAGAGGGGCACCGATTGTATTTCATTATAGCTCTGTTGGTCGGGACGGGTTCCCTTATTTGTTGTTTCATTTATGAGTAAGTTCCATGTTTGCACCCCATTTTGTGTTTGCTCCTGTTGGGAGATTCTGAGTAGTAGCCCTTGTCTATCGTTGTTTTATTCATTCTAGATAGTAGTGAAACTGGCAGTGAGTCCTTTTTGTTCTTCGTGGTAAGCTTTATTTGATTTTCCTAAGTACTTTGTTTACGAGTTGTGATTTGATACTCCAACGAGATGTGAGTTCAGTTAGTGTTATGATTTTATTAGCTGAGATGAATTAGTGGAGGAATTTCAATTGGTATGATACATTTTTGGTATGTGATTCAGAGTTGAGGGTGAGGTCCTCGCGATATTTGTGATTCGATATATTTAGACCGGACTGAGTACCGTGGTGGAAATTTTTATCAGGGTGAAATTCTTGTGGTTGGTTCATATTCTTTGCTTCTTCCTTGTTATATTGCTTTTGGTAAGTCGGTATTGATAGAGAGTTGTGCCTATGGTCTTGTTTGATAGTTCCTTTAAATGTTTCGATTTTCATATTCAGTCATTTCGTTATGTGTTTCTTTAGTTTAATTTGCGGGATGTGAGTCCGGTGGTGTCAGTTGTGGCTGGTGACTCAGGTGTTTAATAATTAAGTCTTCGTGTTCATTGCATCATTATCAGTGTTATGGGGTTTGGAAATAGAGTTCTTTCAGATGTGGGGCTAATTGCCAATGTCGAGTTGATTTCAGGCAGCTATTGTGATCAAAAGTGTTATATGAGCATATGTCTGACGTACTATGTTGTGTGGTCGTGCCTTGTGGGTGTAGTCATGAGTTAATGCAGCTGATTGAGGCTAATGCCGGATATGGATTTAGAATCGGGTCTTTTGTAAATGAGTAGAGGGTGAGAAGTAGAGATATGAGGCTTATCGGTGGTGATGTGAAGGCTATGTTGCGGTTGCGATTGTTTCATCAGGCTTATGTAAGTTGGAGGGATGTGGGATCGCCCGCTGGTGTGTGTTGGAGGTGTACAATCAGTGATTGGATGAGTTCAAAGTGAATCTTGGCACGTTCGAGGACGAACGTTTGTTTAAGAAGGGGAGAATGTAACGACCCGACCGGTCGTTTTGAGGATTTCAGCTATGTTCGGTGGCGTAAGGTCATGAACAACTTCACATTGTATATATCAGCCTGCATGGGTGGTTAGATTCAGTTATCGGATAATCCGGAGTCGAATTGGAAAGAAAATTCTCATTTCGGAAGCCTTAAGTTGGAAGAATCAACTAAGGTTGGAATTTTGAGTAAACGACCTCCAAATCAGGATTTGAAGGTTCCAGCAGGTTTGTATGATGATTTCGGACTTGGGCGTATATTCGGACCGGGATTTGGATAACCCGGGAGCATTTCGGCGTATTATGGAAGATAGCATTTTAGAAGAATTTCATAAATCTGAGTTGAAAGGCATTTCTGTGATATAGATATCCGTTTGGGATTCCAAGCCTGGGAATAGCTCCGTATGGTAATTCCGGAGTTGGGAGCGTGATCAAAAGTGAATTCGGATGTTCGTAGGTTATTTTGAAGTCATTTGGCTAAAGATAGAAATTTGAAGGTTTTTGAGGAATCCGACCGGAAGTGAAAATTTTGATATCGGGGTCGGAATGCGATTCCAGAAGTTGGAGAAGGTCCGTAATGTTGAATGTGACTTGTGTGCAAAATTTGAGGTCAATCGGACGTGATTTGATAGGTTTCAGCATCGAATATAGAAGTTTAAAGTTCTAAAGTTCAGAAAGCTTGAATAGGACTGCGATTCGTGTTTTTAGCGTTGTTTGATGTGATTTGAGGCCTCCACTAAGTCCGTGATATGTTTTGAGACTTGTTGGCACGTTCGGACGGGGTCCCGAGGGGCTCGGGTGAGTTTCGGGGTGTTTTCGGACCATTTATTGGCCATTTATAGCTGCTGGTTTTTTACTACAGCAGTGTGCTACGCGATCGCGGGAATTGGTCGCGATCGCGATGAGTAAAATGAGAGAAATGGGCCAGTGAAGCGCGATCGCGGAAGGCTTTCGCGATCGCGTAGAGGAAATGTTCTGCTGCACTCACTCGACTTTAGAAGCTTGTATCATGAAATTTATAAGGAATTTGGAGATGATCCTAAAACAAAATTTGTATACCTTTGAGTCTAGTTTTCGTAAAATCAAACCATTTAGAATTTGGAGTTGTTTACCACGAGTTATGATTGATACACTACAGTATATCCGAGAAGTGTTTGGAAATCACATTGTGTTGCATAGGAATAACTTTATAAACTTATATCTCAATATATATATAAGTAATTGGTAGATGAGCAAATAATAAAAGTTATAGATCTTGGTGTCTAGTTTTAAAAAAGTCAAACTATTTGCAATTTGGAATTTTTTTCAAACAGTTATATCCATTATACTAGAGGCTGTCCGGAAGCGCTCGGCATTTGTTCTTCGCGATCGCGAAGCTTTTTCCGCGATCGCGGAAAGAACATTTTAGGCTTGAAATTTTTTTACTTCGCGATCGCGAAGCATTTTCCACGATCGCGATGAGTAAAGACCTGAGCAGAAGTTATATATCAAGGGTTAAACCATTTTTAACATATTTTGACTTCTAGAGCTCGATTTTTGGCGATTCTTTGGGGGGTTTTTCACACAAATTGAATGAGTAAGTGTTCTTCCACTAGAATTAATTATATTTCATGAATTAGTTCTTATTTTTATCATTTAATTTGTGTTATTAGTTGAGGAATAATGTGGATTTTGAAAGAAAATTTCTAAAATGAAAAATCATGATTTGAAGGACCAAATGGTATCGGAATTTGATAAATTTAGTATGGTTGAACTCGTATCGGAATGGGTAATCGGATTTTTGTAAATTTGTAGGGTTCCGAGGTGCGATCCCGGGGGTCGACTTTTGGGTCGATTTTTATAAATTTGTAAAGAATGAAGCTTATTATTCAGAATAGTTCCTTATACGTTTTATGTGTATTTTGAAGTTGTTTTTTTTTAAGTTTGAGCCGTCCGAAGGTTTTTTCCCGAGAAGTTCACTTTTGAGTATCGGGTTGTTGTCTTTGAGGTAAGTATCTTACCTAACCTTGTGTGGGGGAATTACCCCTTAGGATTGAGTCTTCCTTTTTGATTGTGGTCCGAGTATGCGAGGTGACGAGTGTGTACTCGGGCTTATTTTCAATTAGATTGGCCTTTTAGGATTTGTAGGTTCTTATATTACTTGTGTATGATTTGTAATTGTTATATTTGAATCCTTGGTTGTTAATTTCATCACTTCCTGTTTAAATTAGAATTACTTATTTTTGGATTCCTTCGTTGGCTACTTGACCTTACTTGACTTAACTGAATATTCTACTTCTCTCGTCATCATGCTATATTTTATTCTTAGCTTGCCTAATTGAATATAATTAGTGTCATCTAGCCTTATAGTTGACTAGCCGTATTTGGAACACCTATTCGTTGGAGTCAAGCATGCATGTGAGTCTTACATTGTAATTTATATGACTATTCCCTTAAGTGCTACTTAGGTCAAATTGTTAGACATTTATGTTATTGGTATTTCCTTTATGTTGCCTATTATTGGGCCTTTGTTGAAGTTGATTTTATTCCATGAAGTTAATTGTTTAGGTGAGATTGGTTATAGTTGTTTCCCTTGCCGGGATTGTGTGATTTCTCTTATTATTCCATTGTTGATGATGTTGTTTGCCTTGTTGACTCCCTTGCCGGGATGTTATGGTTTCTATTACTGTTTATGATGCTAATGATATTATTTGTATTGTTGACTCCCTTGCCGGGATGTTGCGATTTATTGTTCATTATGTTGATGTTCCTTGCCAAATTGTTGTTCTTGATATTATTTGGGTGAGGAAGAATGTAAAGCACGAAGGGTGATGCCGTGTATTTATTTGTTGCATTGTGAGGATGAGAGTGTAAAAGCACGAAGGGTGATTCCGTGCCATGTTTATGTTATTTAGCACGAGGGGACATTCCGTGCCATGTGTATGTTATTTAGCACGAGGGGACATTCCGTGCCATGTGTATGTTATTTAGCACGAGGGGACATTCTGTGCCATGTTTATGTGATTCAGCACGAGGGGACATTCCGTGTCATGTTTATGTTATTTAGCACGAGGGGACATTCTGTGCCTTGTTTATGTTATTTTAGCACGAGGGGACATTCCGTGCCGTATTTATGCATTATTATTTTAATTATGATTATGATATTTTATTGAAAAGTATTATTGAAAAGTGATGTTTTCGAAAAGATTATAGTTGAATGACTTTTACATCGAAGGGATATTTGAGAAGCATTCATTTTGCATAAAAAGATATTTGGAAGTCATTTATTTGGGAAAACATCGTTGGAAATTTCGTATTTTGAAAGAAACTATGTTTTGGTATATCACTCTGTTAAATATACTTATATATATGTTTAGAGAAAGTATGATTCCAAAGTAGAGCCTCTATATTAAAATGAGCACATTTGCAGAGTTTTTCATAAAAACCGCTGTTTAAAGGATTCCACCAGTTTTATGGATTTTAATTGCTAAGGCTCAATGTGAACATACAGACGTAGAGTTGAGTTATTGGAATTCTATATTGCACTGTATTTTCTTCCAGTTTGGGCTTGTTTTGTTGTACATCCTTGTGTGTATTCTTATGTTGTTTCGTGGTTAATTTCTGTAATTTCCTCTCACATTATATCGTCATTGTTGTAAATTGTTCCGTAAATTCGTAGATAGATGTAGTGATCGATTATTTCTATATTCATGTCAGTTACCTTGTTAGACCAGATGTGTCTTGACTAGTCCTCGTCACTACTTCATCGGGGTTAGTCTTGATACTTACTGGGTACCGTTGTGGTGTTCTCATACTACACTTCTGTGCATTTTTGTTTGCATAGATCCAGGGATTGATTGTTAGTAGCGGTGCGGATGCTGCCGAGGAGACTCAAGATAACCTGTTGCTGCATTCGCAGGCTTCAGAGTCACCTTCATATTTTTATTCAACTGTTGTAATTATTCCCAAGCAGTTGTATTTAGAAGTTGTAAAAGATTCGTAGAGCTTATGACTTGTATTACCGATTTTGGGAAAGTTTGTACATTCTGTTGAGATTCTATATCAAGACTATTAGTTTTCCTTTTATTACTGTTGTTATTCAGTAACTATTAGGCTTACATAGTCCCTAAGACTAGCTGTCATCACGATACCCGACGGAGGGAATTTGGATCGTGTCAGTATAGTGACAGTCTATTGTATATAAATTGTATAGTGACAGTCTATTTTATTACTCCCTCTGTTTCAAATCAGATGAGTTACTTTTCTTTTTAGTATGTTCCAAAATAAATGATACATTTCTAAATTTAGAAATAATTCAACTTTAAACTCTCCAATTTACTCATTTTACCCTTAATGAGAAGCCTTTATAACCAAACAAATGTAATGGCCTCACAAAGCTTTTATCCCTTAAGTTTTTTAGACCACAAATTTCAAAAGTCTTCTTTTCTTTTCTTAAGCTCCGGGCCGAGTCAAACTACCTCATCTAAATTGAAAATGAGGGAGTATATCTTTTGTATAGAGACAGTTTATTTCGTATATATATTGCATAAAATTTGTATATAGAGTATATCGTGCATCTTGCAATGTATTCGTAATGTATCATTAATGAATCCTGAACGCTTTTATGTATCCAAAGTGTAAAGATTATTCTACGATGTATAAATTTTGTATATGTAAAGTCTATCATGCATTTTATAATGTAATATTAATGTATCCCGAACGCTATTATCCAAAAAAAACTCATGGCATATTTAAGACTATAAGTTTGAATACACTTCTTTCTTTATTAAATTTCATGTTAAGATAATTAAATAAAATGCAGAGAATATAAAGTATTTTCCCTTGTTGTTATGGTCTATAATACATGAGGTTTTGAATCCTTAACCATAAACTCAAAAAAAAAAAAAAAAAACTTGATAGGTAGCATCAATGAAAATCAATTAATTACAAGTAGTATATAAAGCCCTCATTCAAACTGAAGAACACATAATATTTCCAGCTCTTAAACTTGCTTCTTATTAGCTTTAGCGTGGTACAGAAGCAAAAATAAAACATGATGAGGTTAGAACAAAAATTAATCATGGCCAAGTCACATATTTTTTACGAGGATATACAAATAAGAAGAAAAGATATGAAACACGTTATGCTTATAGCTTGGAACAAGAAATAAAAGAACAATGCAGATAAAAGACAAAACAAATGGGATATAGTAGTACAAAGAAGATGAATTCAAGCTACATAAATAGGCACGTGCTATACTGAATTATGCAAGTGCTATGGGCACCTCAAGTGAATGATTTGAGGTGAAAATTTTGGAAAACAGTTGGAGTTTTTTTTAAATTTTTGAAAAATTTCAAAATTCATCTTCAAGTGAAAATTAAAAAAAAATTATGGCCAAACACTGATTTTAAAAAAAAGAAATTTTTTGTTTGACAAAAAAGTGAAAAAATTTTTATGGCCATACGGCCCCTTAAACATTGAGGCCCTCTCACTACAACCATGTAATTTCTCTTTATGAATTTTTTAACCTTTACAATAATAGTAAACTATCAATTAATTCCTTTATTTCATACGATCATGTTTGTAGTAACTTGGCCACTAGTAGTATTGTGTGCATTGAGTGTCTAGACTTGCATAGTTCTAAACCGTGTTATTATGGTCTAAAGATTGTTTTCTTTGTGTGCTAGCATTTCATTCGTGTCTTTCACTATAAAGATTTGTTAGGATATTAATTAACTATCGTTCAAGGTTGCACGCGGACGAAAAATAGAAGCTACAAATTTAGTCGGATTCAGTAAATTTAATCTAAACCATGTGTTGTCTTAAAAGATTTATTGAATATGTACAAATTATTAACTCAAAATTCAGTAAATTGGAAGATTTAGAATCCCTGACTCCGCCTTTGTGCAAGAATAACAATCAACCCCTTAACGGACGGATTCATACCGTCTTCAAAGGTAAAGATTATTTGACGACTTCAGGTTATGCCAATAAATGTAACATTTTCCACACTATATTGAGCATAGGCTTGGCCAATAATTCTTACTTTTTTATACAGTCAAACCTTTCTATAACATCATCTATATATAACAACACTTACTATAAAAGTCAGGCTTTTTTCGGAATCAATCTTTATATTATGTTATAATATATGTTCTTTATAACATTTAAAATTATTCGGAACAAAGAAAACTGTTAACATGGCAACGGCTTAAAGGGATGAAGCGTGACAATTATTTAGCTGTGGAAAGTGGTAATTGGATTTTGTCTAATTTCTTGGGTCAGTGTTTACTCCAAAAATGACATATGGAGTGATTTACAAACTAGCCTAAGCGCCGCCAATTAAGGACCATTTTTATAACCAGTTTAACTTTTATATAATATTTTGACAGTGTGAAAAAACTTTGTCACTATCAAGTCATTTAAAAAGCATCCATACCTTTATAAAAAGTGAAATTTATAATTTTGAAAATACGGCAGGTTAACTACTACAAAGAGAAAAGGTAAAATGATAATAGGTAAAAATTATTTACCGTATAAGTACACATAAGTTATATATTATGACAATACAAAGTCTTATTAATACAATCAATTAAGTCCTATTAAGAGGTTTACATGTAATTATTATATATCTAACATGAACGTTTCTATTAGAGCATAAAATTATATTTTATTAAAGAAATGTTACTATAGGTAGCTCAATAAGTACTTCTCCCTCCGGTTCATTTTAATTGAATTTTTTTTTTGGTGGTCCACAATATTTTATTTTTTCAGATATCAACAAGAAATTAACTTTTTAAAAAAAAAATTCATTGTTAATTAATAATAACAAGTGAATTTCTTAATAAGGGTAAAAATATCCAAAAAATCAATTAAAATGGACCAGAGAGAATAATAATTTTAGAGTAAAAAACAATTTGAGTAATACAAAAGTTTCAAATAATACTTCCATATTGTGGTCTGCTTTTTTGCTGGAAACTAAAGGATGCAGGTCATTACCATATCATTAATAATAAGGCAAATAATTACAAGGCTAATAATTGTTTTTCCTTTTGTCATTGCCATATCAATAATAAGGCTAATAATTATTTTTCTTTAATTTCCTTCAATTTTTCTTTGTTTCTTTTCTTCTTCTTCTTCTTTTTTTTTTCTTGTTTCTCGCCTATGTTTAATACTCCTTTGAAGTACCGACTAATCTAAATTGGCCACGCAAGACTCATCAAAGGTGGAAGTTTTCCCAATTAGAAGTTTCTTTATTTTTAGTATTCGAACCCGAAACTTTTAATTAAAAGTGAAAAAATTATTTCTATCCCATCACAACCGCAAGTCTACAGCCGTTGGTATCTCACCTATGTTTAATACTCCTTTGAAGTACCGACTAATCTAAATTGGTCCGCGTAAGACTCATCAAAGGTGGAAGCTTACCCAACATAATTTTCTCTATTTTTAAGATTCGAACCCGAAACTTCTAATTAAAGGTGAAAAATTATTTCTATCCCACCACAACCGCAAAGTCTACAGCCGTTGGTGGCCGGTTTTTCTTTTGTCAAACTAAACACAGAACTAAAAAGACGCCATTGTTTTTTTGTTCAATTGTTCGTTTTGTCTTCATTTCTTTAATTTCCACACATCACGCCTCTTTAATTGGCATCTTCATAATTGGGAATGTGGATATTTTAAAATATGATATATATTCTTTCATTATTTTTCTTTTCTTATGATAGTCACGCCTCTTTAATTGGCGTCTTCAGAATTGAGAATAAGAATATTTCAAAATAAGATATTTATTCTTTCGTTTTCTTTCTTTCTTATGCATGTTAGAATTTATGTCTCTAGATTTACATTTAAAGCAAAATCATTCAAAGTCTAATGTAATGAATTGATTGACCAAAAGAAGAGTGAGATCAACCGCAACTAGAGGCAGAGGTAGACCTACGTATTGAGCAAAAGGGTTATCGACCTTGTTAACCTGGCAATTTCTTTGTGTATATATATGTGTGTATATATTGAAAATAGTTAGGATACTGTTGAGCAATTCGCTCATCTGCCTTCATCATTTTTAAACACTGCAGGTCGATGTATATACTTAAAATTCACATTCGTTACAAAAGAGTAGTGAGTACAAGAATATCAGTATTCATTAATTTAAAATCTTGAATCAAACTTATAAAGTTAATTTATTTGGAAGATTATATTCTCTGGATAATTAAGGCCCAGAGTAGGTAAAAAATGTTGCTTGGTTTAGTCGCTGTTGATTCAAGGAAAAAAATTGCGAGTCTTCTAAGCTTATTCTTTTTCGTAAAATATGGGACAAACAGGTGACAATGAAGAAGATGCGACCTTATATTGATAATTAGAAATTTCAGGTTCGAGCCTTGAGTATGACGTCGTTTTTATTATGAAGTATTTTACCTCTTTATGTGAGACTTTCCGTCACGAATCAACGGATGCAAAACAAAAAAAAGTACTCCCTCCTTTCCAGTTTATGTGAACCTATTTTCTTTTTGGTCTGTTCCAAAAAGAATGACCCCTTTCGAAATTTGGAAATAACTTAGCTTAAACTTACAATTTTACTTTAATGAAAACTTTTATAACCACACAAATACTCTGGACCCTTTTTTGACTTGTTTAGGATCACAAATTTCAAAAGTCTTCATTTTTTTTCTTAAACTCTGTACCCGTCAAACAGGTTCACATAAATTGAAATGAAGGGAGTATAGGATAAGAAACAAATTTTGGTAGTTGAATAGTATGCATTTGATCACTTTTTGTCTGTTAAAATTTTAACAATTAAAACATTTAAAAGAAATTAAATTCATATGTGTTCGCTTTGCAAGCGTCCAAAATATTTAAAACTCCTCAAGTTGTTACTTTATTAGTTATTTCTTCAATTATCGAGCACTAGTTAAAGTTTAATAAATAAGATATATGGGTTGTTGAATTATTCAAGTGTCTCTGAAAAAAGTTGATTTAGAGTGGTCACTACTTACCATATTAACCAGTTTTAAAGACTAGTAGATGAAAGTAATAAATACAAGTTAGCTCTTCTAAAACTCGGCATGGTTGATCTTCTTCCTCGCTCTTCCGGCGCAGTTTAAGCTTAACGTGTGCCGACCTCGTCAATGGTAGGAAAGTGGTCACGTGGTCGTCCTAAAAAGTAACAGATTAAGATAGATGACAAAATCCCCAAGCTCAAAAACATTGGAAGCACTTCATCTGCGATCATGGAGTCAATCTCTGGAACTTCCAAAACTCAGGTAGGAGGTGAAATACTTACCCAGATCCCGTATGTCAGAGCCTCTGCATCTGCAAGTCAACAGTAGAAACGAACAAATCAAAGCCTTATTCCTATGTAAGTGAAATTGAGAGATAGCGTAACACCTTCTTTATCTAGGGGTTTACTGTTCCATTGGGTAAGGAACTCGAAGCTGAAAATCAAGCTCAAAAATCAGATGAATACAACATTGTGGAAGAACAAGGAAGTTGAGAATCAACCATCATCACACTTTACAGTTCCATTGCCGGAAATTACCAGGGAACCAACTTGGGATGGGGTCCTTAATGGTAATCGATCAGCTGCTAATGGTATGCCATTGCACTACATTACTCCTGAAATAGTAGAAGGTAACCTTGTGGCCAAACTTGAGAAATCAGATCTAGAAGCTGAAACTTTAATATGAAAATGTGCCCTAATTATTTATGTAATTGGGGAAAAGCTAGGGTATAATTATATGCATCAATATATAAACCAGATGTGGAATATGGTCACTATGCCAGATCTCTATTCTCATGATGATGGTTACTACATTGTTAGGTTTCAATCTATGGCTGTCATGAAGAAAATTATGTGTGATGGTCCTTACACAGTCAACAATAGGCCTATGATAATGCAACAATGGAGTCCACAATTTTATTTTGATGCTGAATTTTTAACTAAGATTCCTTTTTGGGTTAGATTTCCCAAACTTCCCACGAACTGCTGGAGAGGTATCTCATTGAGTAGAATAGCAAGCACATTAGGGATTTCAGTATTTGCAGATGAGTGCACCGCCAAATAAATTAGAATCTCTTATGCCAGAATTCTCATTGAGGTGAACGTCACTAAACCTCTTCCTAGCAAGGTCCCTATTATGGATGGCTCAGGCAGGATGTTTGATAAGGCAATTGGATATGATTGGAAACTTGAATTCTACGAGAAGTGCTTAAAAATTGGTCATGACTGTACAAGGGCTCGCAAGGAGGAGGTTAAGAAAATGCAGCACCCTAAAAGAAATAGGCCACAACTTGTGAAGCAAGTGTAGAAGAGTACAGGAGCTCATACACACAAAGCTAATCAGGGACAGACAATGATGTTGAATGAACAAGGGCTTACTGCTTATGTTGATGAGAGCAGAGAAGCAGAACCATTACCTAAAGAAGAGAAACAACAATCTCTTGACAAAGGGAAGAAAGTGGCTGGAATAAATGGCATACCTCAGAACTATGCACAAGAAGTTATATCACCTGGTAAGCATAGATCTAGACAATAAGCAAATGTAGCAGTGATGGCTAATTTATCAATATCATCTACAAGCGGTACATCTAAACTTACTTGATATCTTCGTTGGTTTGGAACATTTGAGGTACCAACAAATGTTATAAGCAAAAAGATTTGAGTACCTATATCAAAGAGAATAATATCAAATTAGTTGGTTTAGTAGAAACTAGAGTAAAAAAAAGAAGGCAGATGGCATTGCTAATAGGGTAGTGTCAGGTTGGCAAGCAAGATTTAACTATGAACATGCTGATAATGGAAGAGTCTGAATATTATGGGATCCTTCCTACTATGATACATCAGTCTGCTAAAGATATGCATTGTGATGTTAGAGGAAGGAATAATCAACTGAACTGTTTGATGACAGTCATTTACGGGTTTAACACTTGAGCTGAGAAAGCCTATATAGGTGCAATTGCAAAACCTTGCAACATAGATCACCAAGTCTTGGCTCATTTGGGGAGATTTTAACTTAGTGTTAAATATAATAGATTGCATGGGAACCCAGTAACTAGTAATGAGATTCAAGACCTCACAGATTATATGCAATGCTTGAGCTTACGTGAATTACCTTGGAAGGGGAAATATTATATATGATTTAATAAACAACAAGGTGCAGATAGAGTTTTCAGCAGGATTGATAGAGCTATTGGAAATGAAGAACGGATGAATACTTTTGGATATATGGAGGTGGACTACAAAATACCTTTTATCTCAAATCATGCTCCCATGATGATCACTCTAAGGAGAGCCGAACCCAGTGGTAAGATCCTATTTAAGTTCTTTAATGTTTGGTCTGATCAAGAAATCCAAGAATTTCCAGGGGCACTAGCACGAGCAAAAATAGTTGAAAAGTCTACTGTTTGAAATAGAGTAAAACAACACAAAATATCAGGAGCTAATCCAAAATCACCTACTCGATTGATAAACATAGTTTGTATAGCTGCTTTGTTTGCCTGAAGTCGTGTAAACCAGAAATGAATTAACAAATATGAAGTAAGACCTACTCCCTCTCATTCCAGGAATAATTGAAGAGAGTTATCTCCAATCACCAACATTGGCATAAAAAGGTAGGAATGGATAAATAACACATAAATCGAGGTCTATGCGGATCCTCATACATATATGAAATGGAATAAAGATGGACCAAGTGATGGATACACAACTGCATTCAGACACCATGAAAGATAGCTGGTACAAGCTGAAGGATCTTAGGTTTGAATTGAAGCAACTTAATAACAAGGAGTTCATAGGAGTAACAACTAAGATAGAACATCTCAGATACATGCTTCTGGATATTCAAGAGCAGCTGAATAGAGGCGACACTAATGCAGGTGCATTAGAGGAGAAAAGATTACTTGAAGAGCTGGAAAGATAGTCAATAATAGAGGAAAGCATCCTTCAGTAGAAATCCAGAGCTAAGTGGTTAAAGCTTGGTGATTCTAACACCAAATACTTTTCAGGCGTCATGAATGAGATAAGTCATAAAAAAATATTGTAGAACTTACGAGTACCTTTGGAGATAGATTCGCCGAACAGAAGCGAATCCAACAAGAAATAATTGCCTTATTTAAATTCCTTATGAGATCAAGATTAGATCACTTACCTACAGTCAACAAATAGATAATGAAACTGGGACCTGTCCTCACACGCTCGCAGCAGGTGAGCCTTTGTGCTGAGGTCACTGATCAAGAAATATTTGAAGCATTGTGTGCAATTAAAGATGATAAAACACCGGGTGTTGATGGATACAATGCATTATTTTTCAAAAGAACTTGGACACTTATTAGGCTAGAAGTGTGTCATGCAGTGAAGGAATTCTTCCATTCAAGCAAGATTTTTATAGCAATCAATTACACAGCTATCACCCCGATTCCTAAGGTTCCTTATCCTACATGTATCAGGGAGTATAGACCTATAGCTTTGATGCACTGTTCTGTACAAATTAATTGTCAAAGTTCTTGCAAACAGACTGCAAAAAGTTATTTCTTCAGTTGTGTCAGATACCCAAGTTGGCTTCATTCCTAGCAGGAAAGTAGCAGATAATGTTCTACTAGCCTATGAGTTGGTAAAGGCTTACTCAAGGAAGAATATTTCTCCAAGATACCTTGATCACGCCCAACTATTCCTTATAAAAAGGACTAAGTGGTCGTTGTCAATATATTCCGAGTATTAACCTCAGAGTCAAATCCCACAGGGAATTAACCTACCAATCACAGTTATAAAAAAACACTCAATTCCATGTACTCAACTTCCAAGATATTTTGAATAACAATTGGTTGTTTTTCTACTAATTATTACTTTATGAACCTAGATTAACTAAGAGCAAACTAAGAATGGGTAGTAAATAATAATGAGAAGGATCTAAGATTATGATTTCCCCTATTGACGGAATTCCCTCCTGCTAAGTATCATACAAATTCGCCTAATCGTCTCTATCGATCATGAGCACTCTTCCTACCGTAAATCTCTCCCGAGTAATTACGACAATTTACTAGACATACTCTCCCGAGTTACACTAGCTGGCTTTTATTAAAGCTCACTTAGATCGCACCCAAGGTTTCGTTATCCCTAATCCCACCTTTAAACCCTAGGTTATTGACTCCTCACATACTTGGGGAGTGATGATGTTCAACAACTACCTAAATATGCACTCTCTCCCGAGTAATACATACTAATAAGCACATCTAATTGAGGATCCTTTCAATTAACTACAACAAGAATGTAGTTGAACAAATAGAGATTAAACTTGACAAATCTATATTAACATATTTCATCCTTCAACAGGTTCCATCAAAACCTTAGACTAAATGCTTAGCTACTCATAATAAAACAAGACAAGGAAATAAAATAATTCATGATTCTCAAAATAATGATAAAAGAAGAAGAATGAAAACTCTAATGGTCTCTTGATCTTTCTCCCACTTGTTCTTGCCTCCAAAATAAGTCTAAAACAAGCTTAACCTTGACTTGGGCGAGTTTGTTGAGTTTATATAGGGTTAGGATAAGTTTCCCACGTTTTGCACTTAAGTCCCTCAATTTTTCTGCTTATCTCCAGGTCGCCCGCGGCCGCGAGCTAGCCGCGACGCGACCGTGGTGGATTAGGCTGATTCTGTTTTTCTCCTTTGTCCACTGCGTTCTAGCCACGGTCTAACCGCGGTCGCGGTGGACTGTTGCCCAGTCTTTCTATCCTTTTTCTTGCTCGTTTTAATCTGGACTTTTTGTCGTTTGGCCTTGTATCTACATATTTGACTCCAAAACACTCCATATTATCTTCCAACTCTGAAGTAACTCCTGCAAAGCACAAAAACCTTAATTAGAGCATTCTGTTATCATTTAGCACTTAAAACATCGATAAAGCATGGTTAACTTAGAGCATAAATAGCATCTACATCGCATAATATAGGCTACTATCAACACCCCACACTTAAACCGTTGCTAGTCCTCTAGTAATAAAACCATACTCTATAGGCCTAATCATCACAGGGTAACTTCCCCACTCCTCGCACCAAGAACAGTTCAAACTGGTAGACTACCTCAACATAACATCCAAACCTCAAGAGTGGACTCTCTCTAGTCGCGTAATGTCCCTAACCAACTTTCTTACTCTTAGTCAGAGGTCCCAACTTACCTTCCTTTCACGAGTCAAGTGCCTACTCACCACAAAGAGACTTAAATCATATTTATGACAATTCACACACTGAGTAATTCAAACAAGTAAGATTTCGCTCACCCTCAGAAAGAAATTTTCATGCCACATAAAACGCACCATAGGCTTTCCCTTAGTGTAATACTCAACTAATCGAGCTTCTTTAGTCTAGAATCAAGTAGGACTTTATTTGGTTGTAATGTAGGCTGCGGGACAGGTGGGATATATATATGGATATAAGAACGGCTACACCTCCCTAAGCACTTTAATACATTTTTTTCCTTCACATTTAAGCCCATACTTTTGTCAAACCGCTATTTCACCTTTTCATCATTGTGTTGTACCCCTTACTTCTTTAAGCACACTTTTTCAAAAGCCACCACCATTTGAGACTTCATTCAAACTCTTTTTTTTTTCATTCCTGATGGCTTCTAGTATTCGTTATCACACCGTGCACCTTTATTTATATTCTCTTAGTTCCACTCAAAAGCCCAACCTACCACCCCACACTTTAACTTTTCCATGTTCGTTACAACTCAAGTGCTTCTGTGAGGTGATAGGGTTCAAAAGATAGTTAATTCAAACATTGGGTCAAGCTTGTAATGTGGTTTCCAAAGAAAATAAGATTACATGCTCAAAGAGGTTAACTATGGTATATATAATCAGATGGGTAGAAACGTATATAAATAGTTTCAACAAAGAAACGCCTAATCATTTTCTACACCAATTAAAGCTACCATTTTGCTTTGTACACAGGGTAAGTTCTAGGCATTTAATGTTAGCACAGAATACACAAAAGCCTCACTCACACATGGCACATGACTCATTCAGTTCGGATCATCAGATACTCTGCTCAAAGTATTTTCAGCCAAATCAGGAACATGCAATTTAAGGCTTTCTTGCTAGAGTCGACTAGCGAACCTAAGTGTCATGCTAAGGCAATCAATATTCAGGGTACTATGAAGTTAAGGGATCCTATTTCTATTCTTCCCTCGCCCAAGACTTCCTAATCTAAAAAGAAAAAAACTAACTACACCCGGTTCAAATGGAAACCCTTGGAAAAGAACCGTGGTTTAAAGAAAAACTAAGGGGGAGCCGATACACTACCTAACAAAAGAAAATCTTTTTTTTTTTGTTATAATTTTTTTTTGTTCGACTTAAGACCCTCAAGAGACCGTCGAGAAGTGTCCGTCTTCGGGCCAAGCCGATGTTAATTAACAGAAAATCAGAATACCAAAAAAATCAAAATACCACACAAACTATACAAGTTTACAACAACAAGAACCATCCCCCACCCCACACTTAAAATTATGGCATGTCCCCATGTCAAAGAAAGTAAAGCAAAGTAAGGTGACGGGACTTCTGTGGTGCTTAGTCTTGATCGGAGATGATGCCAAGATCGAGGTGACACACTCGACCTAACGCTCGGAGCTAGCCCATGATCTTTTTCTCGGACCTAGCACTTTGGGTGGACAAAGTGTCAACTCGAGCACACAGGTCATTGACTGAAGTGCGTAGGCCAGCCGTATCTTGCTCCAAGGTTGTGATGACCCAAGTGGTTATTTTATGAATTAAGACTCCGTTCTAGGCTTATTAGCCATAAAAAGACTATTTTTAATTACCTCGATTTATGTGCACAGTCCGGACGTGAAACCGGAAAGCTTTTATGTGAAAATATAAGAAATAATAATTTTTAGAATTAAAATTTGATTTTAGTTGACTTGAGTCAAAATTTCTAGTAAACGGATTCGGATATGTGTTCCAACGATCCCAGGAGGTCCGCAGTAAAATATGGGACTTGGGCGTATGCCCATAAATGAATTCCAAGGTCCCAAGCCTTAGAAATCAATTTTTGAAAAAAATTATTTTGCTGAATTATTAATGAAATAAAGAAAAGATGAAACCATTGGTATAGGACTCACATTTTGGTTCCGGAGCTCGGTACAGGTTTTTTATAGTATTTAAATACTAACTGTGAAGTTTGGTGAGAATCGGATTTTAGTTGACGTGATTCGGACGTCCGGTTGGGAAATAGTGAAATTGAAGTGTTCTTGAGAAAAATGATGAGTTTTGAGGTTTAATTCATAGTTTTACATGTTATTTTCACGACTTGATCGCACGATCAAGTCCGTATGATGTTTTTAGACTTGCGTGCATGTTTGGTTTAGAGCCCCGAGGGCTCGGGTGAGTTTCGAATATGTTTGGGTTGTGTTGCACTCGTTCTTTCTTATGCTTCGACATCGTTTCTTCAAGCATGAATGATATTATATTGAAAAAATGAGCTCTGATTCCTGTTTTGAATAAATTATTAGATCCGTATCGTAATTACGGACCCGTAGCAAAAAGAATCGTTGAATTTGGACATCGTATGAGGATTTTATACTCATTTTACTAAGGTTGCCAGATTTTTCAGATTCATTACGAAATTGTCACTGGCAGCGTATTTAAAAATCTGCACTATTTGCAAATATTAAAACCTACAAATCTCATTCATTATAAAGTCAAATTAAGTGATTCAAAAGCCTAATTTGTCAAGAATTTCACAAGAAATCCATTAGAGACATAAAATTGAGTTTCGGGATTGTTTGGTATGAGAAACGAGGCAGAATAGCTGGTAGAAAAATATATAAAACTAGAGTTTGTTCATTCGGTCATATTTTGAGTTGGGGAGCTCGGATTTGGGCGATTTTCACCATAGGGATTGGGTTAAGTGTTCTCTAATCATTTTTTGGTTATATTTCAATTACCCAATGTTTTTCATCACTTTTAAATCAAAAACTAAGAATTTTCATGGTAAAAATTGAGGGTTTGGGTAGAATTAGAGCATTTTGTAAAAATTGAATCTTTACCTCGAATTGAGACCGAATTTCGAAACTAATTGTATATTCGGGCTCGTGGGTGAATGGTTAAACGTAACTTGGTTTGAACTCCGAGTTTGGACCAAGTAGGCCCGGGGTCGGGTTTTAACTTTTTTTGAGAAAATTTAGGAAAACTTATAATTTTCAGTAAAGTTTAGTTCCTTTAGCATTAGTTAATGATATTAAGTTAATTATGGTTAGATTAGAGTGTATTGGAAGTGAATTCAAGAGGAAAAGCTATAATTGAACATTGAGTGGCCTGCGAAGTTGAGGTAAGTGCTTGGTTTAACCTTGACTTGAGGGAATAGGAATCCCCAACCTCATTGTTATGTGAAATTGCTTGTGTGTAGTGTATAGGTGAAGTGACGAGTACCTATGCACTACCAAATTGTTGTTTACCATGATCCTTTTTCCGTTTTCCATTCATTTGCTTCACGGCTTGACTGTTTTATGATTGTTGAGGTTTATATGGTCAAGTGATGATCTTTGCTGTAATAAATCTAAGACCTGAATAAGAGTCACATGCACTTTTGTCTTGATGTTATATAGATCAAGAATGCATTTGGCTTATCGTTTTTATGTGTTTTTTTTTAAAGATTTAGTGAAGTCTTAAACCTTAGACCAATAAACAAACAAAAAATAGTATTGATAATATTGTAGAGCAGGACCCCAGACTTTAAAAATGTAAACCGGTAGGATAAGATAAACTATTTGGAGCTCATTAAATTTAGGTCATGAGTGAGTAGATGAAAATATTCATTTATAGGAAGCTTTTAGAAATATGTTCAAGTACGTAATTGAATTATTCCGCATATGCTACTTGACTATTTGTTTTCATTAGATTATTGCCAAGTATTGTTGCACGCATTTTAAAAGTGTTGGTTGTTCCCTTAATTTTGTTATGGTACATAAAGGTTGAGCTGGATGACAGTGTTATGATATTTATATCTATTCTGGTTGGTTTCATTATGAAATAATATTGGATACAACTTGTGAGCTATACTATGTTCTGTTTACAATTATTGAGATAAACGTATTGTGAAAGGCTTGGCCTGAATTGTGAAAGTTTTTGATAAATAAATCAATTGATAGTGATAAAGGTGGACAATATGATAGTGATAAGGGCGGTCAGGGGAAATAAATGATAGTGATAAGGGTAGACATGAGAAATAAATAATAGTGATAAGGGTGGACAAGGGAAATAAATGATAGTGATAAGAGCGGAATAAATGATAGTGATAAGGGAAGACAGGAGAAATAAATGATAGTGATAAGGGTAGACAGGGGAAATAAATGATAGTGATAAGGGCGGACAGATGGGATCGAGTTGCACGCCGCAACAAGACAGTGATGAGGGAGAATATTTATATTTTACTGATTTTAATTACAAAGATTTGGAAACTTTACTGTTTTACTCTATTGCTTTCCCATATCTTGCACATTTGTTATTTTAAATTTAAGTTTGGAAACTTGGAAAGTTGTGTGAAATTTTGGTGATAACCAAGGCCTGGAATAGGCGACTGAGTTATTTTCTTTATTTATTGTTGCAGTTATATTTTCTTGTTTGCATAGAATTGTTTTATTACTTTATTATATACATATATTGTCGCAGGTTAAGTTATAATTGCCCAACCTTAGCCTCGTCACTACTTCATCGGGATTAGGCTCAGCACTTACTCAGTACATGGGGTCGGTTGTACTGATACTACACTCTGCACTCTTTTGTGCAGATCCTGGTACCGGCCAGCAGTAGAGATTTTTAGTACCCACTATTCATTATCCGGAGACACGAGGTATATCTGTCGGCATTCGCAGCTCCCAAGAGTCTTCTCTTAGTTCGTAGAGACTATTTTACAATTTTCCTAAAACAGTTATATTATTTCTTTCAGCCCATTGATTGTAGTATTCTTTAGTAGTTCATGAATTGTGACACCAGACCGTGGGTAGTCTTAGAGTTATTTATATAATTAGTTCGTGGCTCGGTCTATTTATTTGCTTATTATTTTATATTTGGAGTTATTCTTTGGAAACCATTAGATTAAGTTTACTTTAAATTTATTTTATTATATTTAAATGGATAATCAAAGGAAAATAACTAATCGAACTCTAACATTGGCTTGCCTAGCAAGTGTGGTGTTAGGCGCCATCACGATCCTTAAGGTTGGGAATTTGGGTCGTGTAACGACCCAGTCTGTCGTTACGTAAAAACCTACATTATAATTTCTATTATTGACTTGTTATAGATTGTTTATTCTATTATTGGTGTGTTAGAGTTGATAGGCTTGAAATCGGAATGGTTATATGATAATTCAGTCACTTAGTCCTTAAGAATAATTAAAATGAGAAAAGTCAACTAAGAGTTGACTTATTGAGAAATGACCTCGGAATGCGGATTTTATGGCTCGGATAGCTTCGTTAGGTGATTTGGGACATAGGAGTGTGTTCGGAATATTTTTGTGATGTCCGGTGTAGAATTAGGCTTGAATTGGTGAAAGTTAGTTTTTGGCGATTTTCGGACAACAGTAGAAAATAGGCTATCGGGGTCGGAATGGAATTCCGGTAGCTAGAACAGGTTATTAATGCCATTTTGGATGTGTCTGCAAAATTTCAGGTTAATCGGAGTTGTTTTGGGTAGTTTCGGCATTGTTGGAGGATTTTAGAAATTTCAAAGTTCTTAGGCTTGAATCCAATGTAAATTTGGTGTTTTGATGTTAATTTTGGTGTTGTGAGAGTGTAACTAAGTTTGAATGATGTTATGGGATGTGTTGGTAACTTTGGTTGGGGTCGCGAGGGCCTCAGGATTTATATCGGGTGGTTAACAGACATATTTGGCCTTAGGAACCTACTGAAAAATCTGGTGTTCTGTTGCTGGTGTCCTTGTACGCGATCGCAGGGATACATTCCGGATCGCGTAGTGCAAATTGTGAGTGGCAGAATTTTATTCTCTGCGATCACAGAGGTTGAGCAGTGCGATCGCGTGAGGAGTGTTGCGATCGCGTAGGGACAAGGCAGGCGCGTGGGGGCGAGATCGATTGGTCTTCGCGATCGCGTGGGGTTGGAGAGTGCTGCTACGCGATCGTGACAGGGAGTCCGTTATAGCGGTGAAGGAATCACTATGGCATAATTAATTAAACCCTTCCGCGACTTAACCCTTATTTTACACCATTCTTGTATGGGAAAAAGCTTTGGGGACGAATTTTGAAGAGGTAAATCCTTGTTCTTCATAGAGGTAAGTATTTTGATTATTAAAACTCGACCATGGAAGATTATAGAACATAAAACCAGTGTAAATTCGTGGTAAAACAGTAGAAAAATGAGATTTTGGGGCTTGAGAATAAGAGACTTTTAGGGGTCGATTTGAGGGGCCAAACGGACTCCGATTTTGGTGTTCTTTATATGAACGGAAACGTGGGAGGATGAAGAACACTTTTCTGTAAAACTTTCTGAGTTTCGGGACGCGGTCCCGGGGGTCGGGTTTTGACCGGTTTCAGATTTTTGGGTGAATTTCGATATTTTCAATTCGAAATCGTTCCTTAAGCATATATTGATGATAAAAATCTGAACTTGGTAGATTTGGAGCACTAAGAGGCCGAATTTAGAGGCAAGGGCATGCAGAGTAGTGTATTAGCCGGTTTTGAGGTAAGTAACGCTTCCAAACTTGGAACTGAGGGTTTGAAACCCCAAACTATTTGATAATTGCTATTAATTAAGGTGACGCACTTGCCAAGTGACGGGCATGCGGGCATTTACCGAATATTTGTAGCCAGGCTCATCCCATGGCACTGTCTACTGGTTATCCCTGATTGATATTGTACTGTGAAGGTGGTAATTACCTTGAACGAAATAAAAATCATGCTAAGTATAACTGTTAATGCTTCACGCCGATGTGTTTAGACCGGAATGGTTGATTATTGTTGTCTCTAACTGTGATTATTTTTTTCATATATTCAGTCCTGTTATAGTATATGTTTCATGCCTCAGTCTCGTAAGTTGCTAGTTTATTCTATATTATCATTGGTTTGGGCTGCATTGCATATGTTAAAGCATTTTAAATGAGACTGGAAGGTACTGGCTGAGTGAGGCCTGGAGCCTGGTTTTGAGACATGTATAAGGTCGGACTGCACACCGCAGCGATCCTGAAATCATGCCTTTGTTGGCTTATTATAGCGCTCGGGCTGGAAAGAGCCCCTCCGGAGTCACCCTAGTGAGCGCACAGATATTCCGATGATAGATTTCTCCGTGGTCATTATGTTTCGGAGATGGATTTCTCCGTGGTTATTATGTTCCGGAGATGGATTTCTCCGTGGGGGCTGGATTGGCCTTTTTCCTCAGTACTTAGTGACTGTGTCACTTGTGATCATGTGATATCCGGGATGGACTTCCCTGGGCCTGAAGGCCGTATTCTAGTACTGAGTGGACCATCTTATGAGAGAGTGATTAATGAGTACACATCATTCGTGGTTCTATATGCATTCATGCTAGTATGCCGAGTTACAGATATATCTTGATACATCATGTTTATTTCTTGATATATTACTGTCATGTCCAATTCATATACTGTTGTTTGAATTGTCGGAGGTCTAGTCTGTCACTACCTCTCAGCCCGTAGTTTGGTTTCGTTACTATTGAGTTGGTGTACTCACATTACCCCATGCACCTTGTGTGCAAATCCAGGTATAGAGGAATTTAGCTCAGGTCAGGGAGCACAACAGTTTCATCAGAGTTGACGAGGTAGCAGCTGGCGACCGTGATCTCGTCTTCTCTTTCCTTTCTACCTGTCGTATTTATTTTCAGACTTTGTTAGACCTTTCTTTTGATTGTATTAAGTATTATCAGCTCATGACTGTGTGACACTGGATCCGAGATTAATAGGATTTGGTCTTTTGAATTTTATAAACTGGTTTTCCCAAAATACTGGATTTATTATTATTATTATTGATTTCAGAATTTGTTAAAAAGGGGCATTTTATGGGAATTTGTAATTAGTTAGAGGTGGATTGCCTGGTTCCACGACAGGCGCCATCACGACTCCAGAAATGGGCCGTGACAAGTTGGTATCAGAGCGATAGGTTAAATAGGTCTCACCAGTCATGAGTAGGTTTAGTAGAGTCTTGCGAATCGGTACAGAGACGTCTGTACTTATCTTCGAGAGGCTGCAGAACCTTTAGGAAAAATCTCACATTATTTGAATTCTATCGTGCGACTCTGTTGAACTCTGAAACTAAACTTCTGTTGTTTTCATTCTCTCACAAATAGTGAGGACTCGTGCTAATGATAGTGGCGACCAGATGCTAGCAGGACCAGCCCGAGGTCGAGGCCGTGGTCACTACCGTGGCAGAGGGAGAGGTGCAATCCGCGCAACAGCCGGGGCAGCACCTGTGGACCCTCCCGTTACTCAGAAGCAGGTCCCCACAGCTGAGATCCCAGCGGGGCAGACTCAGGCACCAGCAGTTGCCATTGTGATTCCGGGTCTTCAAGAGACCTTAGCCCAGATTTTGACGGTGTGCACCAGCTTGGCACATGTCGTCGCTATGTCCACTACTGTTACTACTTCTCAGGCCGGGGGAGGCATCCAGACTCCAGCTGCCCGGACACCTTAGCAGATCACCCAAGGACTTCAGACACCTGGGGCAGCCCTAGTGCAGCAGATTACTCCGGTACAGGATTATGTGGTCCCAACTTTAGCTGATGATGAGAAACGTAGGTTGGAGAGGTTCTGCAGACTCCAGCCTCTGACTTTTAGGGGTACAGAGGGCGAGGATGCCCATGCTTTCTTGGACAAGTGTCAAAGGATACTAAGTACTGCAGGGATATTAGAGGCCAGCGGGGTTCCATTCACTACATTCCAGTTTTTGGGAGCTGCACTTGCTTGGTGGGAGGCCTATGAGAGGTGCAGACCCGCTGATGCAGTGCCCCTTACATGGCACCAGTTCTCCATTCTCTTTCTGGAAAAGTATATACCACAGTCTCGTAGAGAGGAGCTGCGCAGAGAGTTCTGAGTAGTTGCGCGTCAGGGAGACATGACCGTGATGCAGTATGAGATGAGGTTCTCTGAGTTAACCCGTCATGCCATCTGGCTAGTTCCCACAGACAGGGAGAGGATTCAGAGATTTGTTGATGGTCTTGCTTACCAGCTACGGGTTTTTCTGACCAGGGAGAGGGTATCCGGTGCTTCTTTTGAGGAGGTAGTTGATGTAGCCAGGGAGATTGAGTCAGTGCACCAGAAGGAGCGTGTTGAGAGAGAGGCAAAGAGGCCTCGAGGTTCTGGTAATTATAGTGGTGATCACTCGGGACGTCAGTCTCGGGATAGCAGAGGCAAACCATTCAGGACTCCTCCGCCAGCCCGTCCAGCTTACAGTGGTGCTTCTTCAGGACACGGTCCCTGTAGCTCTCATCCGGACCGTTCCTCATTCAATGCACTTCCAGCCCAGAGCTCATCTCGGCCACCATCAGTTTAGGGTTCCTCAGCACATGGTTCTTCTAGCAGCTACCCAGGTCCCAAGGTTTACCTTTAGTCCCCATCGCCAATTGTTGGTAGAGGTTGTTTCGAGTGTGGGTATCCGGGTCATATCAAGAGGTATTGTCCCCGTCTTTCTAGTAGTTCATTTCAGCACAGGAACCAGCCACCAGCTTTAGCACCAGTTTCTACACCACCCGCTCAAGCAGCCAGAGATGGAGGTCAGTCAGGCAGAGGCCGCCCTAGATGGGGAGGTCGGTCAGGTGGAGGACAGGCTCATTTCTACGCACTTTCGGGCAAACCAGATGCCATAGCTTCAGATGCAGTGATTACAGGTATTATCTTAGTCTATCACCGGGATGCTGAAGTATTATTTTATCCTGGTTCTACGCATTCATATGTTTCTTCATACTTTGCACATTTCTTGGATACACCCCGTGAGTCCTTGTTTTCAGTTGTTCATGTGTCGACTCCGGTGGGGGATACTGTTGTAGTAGACTGGGTGTACCGGTCTCGTATCATATTTATTGGAGGTCGGGAGACCCGAGTAGATCTATACTTAGCATGGTTGACCTCGATGTGATTTTAGGCATGGATTGGCTATCTCCATACCATGCGGTTCTCGACTGTCACGCCAAGACCGTGACCTTAGCGATACCCGAATTGCCGAGGATTGAGTGGAGAGGTTTGGTGGAGTACGTGCCTAGCTGGATGATTTCCTTTCTGAAGGATCATCGTATGATTGGGAAGGGGTATGAGTCTTATCTGGCCTTTGTGAGGGATGTTAGTAGTGAGACTCCTTCCATTGATTCTGTTTCCGTGGTCCATGAGTTCCCGAACATTTTCCCAGCAGACCTACCAGGCATGCCACCTGACAGGGACATTGATTTTCGTATCGACCTATTGCCTGAGACCCAGCCTATCTCCATTCCTCCTTACCGCATGGCCCAGCAGAGTTGAAGGAATTGAAGGAAAAACTTCAGGAACTCCCAGATATGGGGTTTATTCAGCCTAGTGTGTTGCCTTGGGGTGCACCGATGTTGTTCGTAAAGAAGAAAGAGGGATCCATGCGTATGTGCATTGACTATAGGCAGCTGAACAAGGTTACGGTGAAGAACCGGTATCCTTTGCCCCGTATTGATGACTTGTTGAATCAGCTTCAGGGAGCTAGGGTGTTCTCCAAGATCGACTTGAGGTCTGGGTACCATCAGCTGAAGATTCGGGATTCTGATATTCCGAAGACTACTTTTAGGACCAGATATGGCCACTATGAGTTTCTGGTTATGTCTTTTGAGCTGACCAATGCCCCAACCGCGTTCATGCATTTGATGAACAACGTGTTTCAGCCTTACCTTGATTCATTCGTTATTGTGTTCATTGATGACATCCTAGTGTACTCTCGTAGCCAGGAGGAGCACGCTCAACATTTGAGGGTCGTGTTGCAGAGATTGGGGGAGGAGAAGCTTTATGCAAAGTTCTTCAAATATGAGTTTTGGCTTGGTTCGGTAGCTTTCTTGGGTCACATATTGTCTAGTGAGGGTATTCAGTTGGACCCGAAGAAGATAGAGGCGGTGCAGAGTTGGCCCAGACCGTCCTCAGCTACGGAGATTAGGAGTTTCTTGGGTTTGGTGGGTTATTACCATCGCTTTGTTGAGGGATTTTCTTCTATTGCTTTACCTTTGACCAAATTGACCCAGAAGGGTGCTCCATTCAGATGGTCTAATGAGTGCGAGGAGAGCTTTCAGAAGCTCAAGTCAACATTGACTACAACTCCAATATTGGTATTGCCTACAGGTTCGGGTTCTTACATAGTCTATTGTGATGCTTCTAGAGTTGGATTGGGAGCGGTGTTGATGCAGGACGATAGGGTGATTGCCTACGCGTCCAAACAATTGAAGGTGCACGAGAAGAATTATCCAGTGCACGATCTTGAGTTAGCTGCCATCGTTCATGCCTTAAAAGATTTGGAGGCATTACTTGTATGGGGTACAGTGTGAGATTTTCACTGATCATCATAGTTTGGAGTATCTGCTAAGGCAGAAGGACTTGAATTTGCATCAGAGGAGATGGTTAGAGCTTCTTAAATACTATGACTTAACTATTGTGTATCACCCGGGAAAGGCCAATGTAGTGGTCGATGCCTTGAGTCGCAAAGCCGAGAGTTTGGGGAGCCTAGCTTACCTTTAAGTAGCAGAGCGACCGTTAGCACTTGATGTTCAGGCTTTAGCGGGACAGTTGGTGAGATTGGATTTGTCAGACCCTCCATGAGTGGTAGCTAGCATGGCTTCCCGGTCTTCTTTATTTGATCAGATTAAGGCACGACAATATTATGACTGCCACTTGTTAGTTCTTCAGGATAGAGTTCATCGGGGTGATGCTCGGGATGTGACTATTGATGATGACGGGGTTATGAGGATGTAGGGCCGTATTTGCGTGCCCAATTTGGATGGTATTCGGGAGTTAATATTAGCATAGGCTCACAGTTCGCGGTATTCTATTCATCTGGGTGCCACGAAGATGTACCAGGATCTGAGGCAGCAGTATTGGTGGAGGCGGATGAAGAGAGATATTGTTGAGCATGTAGCACGGTGTCTCAACTTCCATCAGGTCAAGTATGAGCACTAGAGACCAGGTGGATTACTTCAGAGGTTAGATATTCCGGAGTGGAAGTGGGAGCTGATCACCATGGACTTTGTAGTTGGGCTTCCACAAACTTCGAAGAGTTTTGATGCTATTTGGGTCATTGTGGTTAGATTGACCAAGTCCGTGCACTTCATTCCTGTCAGCATTTCTTATACTTCAGAGCGGTTAGCTGGTATTTACATTAAGGAGATTGTCCGATTGCATGGAGTTCCGATTTCTATTATTTCTGACAGGGGTACTCAGTTCACATCTCAATTTTGGAGGGCCGTATAGAGAGGTATGGGTACTGAGGTTGAGTTGAACACTGAATTTCATCCTCAGAACGACGGGAAGTCGGAAAGGACTATTCAGATTCTGGAGGACATGTTACGGGCTTGTGTGATTGATTTTGGTGGTTCATGGGATCAGTTCCTGCCACTAGTGGAGTTTGCATATAACAACAGCTATCAGTCCAGTATTCAGATGGCCCTGTATGAGGCTTTATATGGTAGGAGGTGGAGATCTCCGGTTGGTTGGTTCGAGCCTGGTGAGGCTAAGTTATTGGGCACATATTTGATTCAGGATGCGTTGGAGAAGATGAAGTTGATTCAGGAGCGACTTCGCATGGCACAGTCTAGACAGAAGAGTTATACGGACCGGGAGGTTTAGGATGTTCTTTTATGGAAGGGGATAAGGTAATGCTGAAGGTATCACCCATGAAGGGTGTTATGAGGTTCGGAAAGAGAGGAAAGCTAAGTCTGCGGTTTATCAGTCCTTTCGAAGTGCTTCAGAAGGTTGGAGAGGTGGCTTATATACTTGCCTTGCCACTCAGTCTATCGAGTGTTCATCCAGTATTTCATGTGTCGATGCTCAGAAAACATGTTGGTGACCCGTCTCATGTGTTAGACTTCAGCACAGTCCAGCTTGAGGATGATATGTCTTATGAGGTAGAGCCAGTGGCTATTTTGGCTCGTGAGGTCAGAAGGTTGAGGTCAAAGGAGATAGCTTTAGTGAAGGTCCATTGGAGAGGTCAGCCACTGGAGGAGGCTACTTGGGAGGCCGAGGGGGAGATGCAGAGCAAATATCCCCACTTGTTTGAGACTCCAGGTATGTTTCTAGACCCGTTCGAGGACGAACGTTTGTTTAAGAGAGGGAGAATGTAACGACCCGGTCTGTCGTTACGTAAAAACCTGCATTATAATTTCTGTTATTGACTTGTTATAGATTGGTTATTCTATTATTGATGTGTTAGAGTTGATAGGCTTGTAATCGGAACGGTTATATGAGAATTCAGTCACTTAGTCCTTAAGAATAGCCTTAAAATGAGAAAAGTCAACTAAGAGTTGACTTATTGGGACACGACCTCGAAATGTGGATTTTATGGCTCGGATAGCTTCGTTAGGTGATTTGGGACTTAGGAGTGTGTTCGGAATATTTTTGTGATGTCCGGTGTAGAATTAGGCTTGAATTGGCGAAAGTTAGTTTTTGGTGATTTTCGAACAACAGTAGAAAATAGGCTATCCGGGTCGGAATGAAATTCTGGCAGTTGAAACAAGTTCCTAATGCCATTTTGGATGTGTCTGCAAAATTTTAGGTTAATCGGAGTTGTTTTGGGTAGTTTCGGCATTGTTGGAGGATTTTAGAAATTTCAAAGTTCTTAGGCTTGAATCCAATGTAAATTTGGTGTTTTGATGTTAATTTTGGTGTTGTGAGAGTGCAATTAAGTTTGAATGTTGTTATGGGATGTGTTGGTAACTTTGGTTGGGGTCCCTAGGGGCTCGAGATTGATATCGGGTGGTTAACCGGCATTTTTGGCCTTAGGAACCTACTGAAAAATCAGGTGTTCTGTTGCTGGTGTCCATGTACGCGATCGCAGGGACACATTCGCGATCGCATAGTGCAAATTGTGAGGGGAAGAATCTTACTCTCTGCTATCGCATAGGTGTGTTCGCAATCGCAGAGGTTGAGCAGTGTATCGCGTAGGGATAAGGCAGGCGCGTGGGAGCGAGGCAGATTGGTCTTCGCGATCGCGTGAGGAGAGCTGCGATCGTGTGGGTTTGGAGAGTGCTGCTACGCGATCGCGACAGGGAGTCTGCGATCGCGGTGAAGGAATCACTGGGCATAATTAATTAAATCCTTCCGCGACTTAACCCTTGTTTTACACCATTCTTGTACTGGAAAAAGCTTTGGGGACGAATTTTGAAGAGGAAAATCCTTGTTCTTCATAGAGGTAAGTATTTTGATTATTAAAACTCGATCATGGATGATTATAGAACATAAAACCAGTGTAACTTCGTGGTAAAACAGTAGAAAAATGGGATTTTGGGGCTTGAGAATAAGAGACTTTTAGGGGTCGATTTGAGGGGTCAAACGGACTCCGATTTTGGTGTTCTTTATATGAACGGATCGTGGGAGGATGAAGAACACTTTTTTGTAAAACTTTTTGAGTTTTGGGATGCGGGCCGGGGGGTCGGGTTTTGACCGGTTTCGGCTTTTTGGGTGAATTTTGATATTTTCAATTAGAAATTGTTCCTTAAGCATATATTGATGATAGAAAACTGAACTTGGTAGATTTGGAGCACTCGGAGGCCGAATTTAGAGGCAAAGGAATTGTGGAGTAGTGTATTAGCCGGGTTTGAGGTAAGTAACGCTTCCAAACTTGGAACTGAGGGTTCAAAACCCCAAACTATTTGATAACTGTTATTAATTAAGGTGACGCACTTGCCAAGTGACGGGCATGCGGGCATTTACCGAATATTTGTAGCCTGGCTCATCCCATGGCACTGTCTATTGGTTATCCCAGATTGATATTATACTGTGAAGGTGGTAATTACCTTGAACGAAATAGAAATCATGCTAAGTATAACTGTTAAGGCTTCACGCCGATGTGTTTAGACCGGAATGGTCGATTATTGTTGTCTCTATCTGTGATTTTTGTTTTCATGTACTCAGTCCTGTTATAGTATATGTTTCATGCCTCAGTCTCGTAATCTGCTAGTTTATTCTATATTATCATTGGTTTGGGCTGCATTGCATATGTTAGAGCATTTTAAGTGAGACTAGAAGGTACTGACTAAGTAAGGCCTAGAGCCTAGTTTTGAGACATGTATGAGGTCGGACTGCACACTGCAGCGATCCTGAAATCATGCCTTTGTTGGCTTGATATAGCGCTTGGAATGGAAGGAGCCCCTCCGGAGTCTATACACCCCTAGTGAGCGCACAAATATTCCGAAGATGGATTTCTCTGTGGTCATTATGTTCCAGAGATGGATTTCTCCGTGGTTATTATTTTCCGCAGATGGATTTCTCCGTGGGGGTTGGTTTGGCCTTTTTCCTCAGTACTTAGTGACTGTGTCACTTGTGATCATGTGATATCCGGGATGGACTTCCCTGGGCATGAATGACGTATTCTAGTACTGAGTGGACCATCTGATGAGAGAGTGATTAATGAGTACACATCATTCGTGGTTCTATATGCATTCATGCTAGTATGCCGAGTTACAGACATATCTTGATACATCGTGTTTATTTCCTAATATATTACTATTACGTCCAATTCATATACTGTTGTTTCAATTATCGGAGGTCTAGTCTGTCACTACCTCTCAGCCCGTAGTTTGGTTTCGTTACTATTGAGTTGGTGTGCTCACGTTACCCCCTGCACCTTGTGTGCAGATCCAGGTGCAGAGGAATTCAGCTCAGGTCAGGGAGCACAACAGTTTCATCAGGTTTGACGAGGTAGCAACTGGCGACCGTGATCTCGTCTTCTCTTTCCTTTCTACCTGTCCTATTTATTTTCAGACTCTGTTAGACCTTTCTTTTGATTGTATTAAGTATTAGCAGCTCATGACTGTGGGACACTGGATCCGAGATTAGTAGGATTTGGTCTTTTGAATTTTATAAACTGGTTTTCCCAAAATACTGGATTTATTATTATTATTATTGATTTCAGAATTTGTTAAAAAAAGACATTTTATGGAAATTTGTAATTAGTTAGATAAAATGGGTGGCTTGCCTGGTTCCACGACAGGCGCCATCACGACTCCAGAAATGGGTCGTGACAGGTCATGACAAATGCTGTCATCCGGGTACTCTGGTGGGCCTGTGATGGGCCCGCTTCATCAGCAATCTGCACCGGTGGGGCGTCAACATGCATAGCTCCCTCAGTATCATCTTCGTCCTCATCAGCCGCCACAGGCTGGTCCTTCCCAACTGTGATTTTACTAGCTCTGAATGGGGATTTTAATTGCAATTTCCCATCGTAGATGCGGTTTTCCGGAACTCGTGATGCACGACTCAGCCGAGTGACCATGGAAGGGAAGTAGAACCCTTTGCTTGCCTCTGTGGACCGAATGAACATTTCATCTTTAAATAGCTGGACCACGTCAAAATCATGGTGGTTGACAAAACACCAAATCGCCACTGCTCTTGGTACATTAACGTTTGTCGTATTGCTGGATGGTAGCAGACGATTGTTGATGATTGTTAGCCAACACTTAGCTTCCCAATTGAGAGATTGGGAGTTCAAGTTCATTCTTGGCTTGATCCATATTGGCTCCCTACCAGCGACAGAGATGGTTTGAACAATTAGGTTCCATTTGATCGGTGGCCTCTGATAATCTTGGTAGTAGTCTGTATCTCCGGTGAAAACCGGCAACCTGTACACTCCGCGGATGGACTCAAGAGACACTTTCACCGGGGTGTTTCTTACTATGAATAATCTATCGACATGGTCCGGGCAGTTAGCATAGAATTCTCGGACCATCATAACATCGGCCTCTTCCGGCTCATCCAAGAAGACGTCCAGCTGACGTCGCCTTAACTCGTCTTACACCTGTGGGCATTCAACTCTTAACGCAACTCGCTCAATGTGCACTTCAGGCACCAGCTTCCTAGCTGATTTTGCATTATATCTATCTTGAGCCGCTTTGGACACAAAACGGTTGTTGTCAAACTGGCTCGAACTTGCCTAAGCTCGAGCTCGGAATGACCCACCTGACTCACTGGCTGATGCATCTGTGGCACGTCTTTTCCTTGATTGGTGCGTTTCACCTGACAAATTAAGGGTTACTATTAGTGGGGGTTTGAGATGTGTGACCCCAGGGTGGTTACTCAGACTTCACCACCACTACGGCCACATTAACAAGTATATCTCAATGGGGCAATTTCACAAGCACCTGGTGTGCATTGAACAATGATTTCATAAACTTAGCCCATATAAGTACAAACCCTCCCCCAAATCAACTACAATGACTACACCTACACCACCCCACCACGATCAACTTTACCCCAACAAAAATATGTTTTTTGTACCATGTTTCACACCAAATCAAGCTAAAAAGAAGAAAATTCTAACCTAAAACATGTTACAATTCTACCATTAAAGTACACAAAGAAGAAAACAAAAAGAAAACTAAGATAGAAGAGAGAATTAGGTTAGAGACTTACTTGAAGATGATGAAAACGGGTATGCTTGGAGGATGAGAAGGGAATAAGGAGTTTGGGGGAGGAAGAGAATGGTGGAGATGAAGTTGTGTGTTGGGGGAGATTTTGTGAGAGAGAGAGGGAGAAGAAGGGGAGGCGGTGAGGAGATATAGAAAGAGAAAGGGGTTGTTGGAACTGGGGGGAGGGGGGGAAGAAGGGGTAGGTTTAGGTTTAATTAGATTGGAAAAAAGAAAAAAAAATATAAAATAAAAAAGGCGTTACTTACCTGGTGTTGGCAGAAAGGGAGTAATGCACTGCGGTCGCTCCGCGCTCAAACTGCGGTCGATGTGGACAACGACAGAACAAGTGCATTCCACCGCGGTTGATCCGCACCCCGACTGCAGTCACGGTGAACCCAAGGCAGAACAAGTGTGTTCCACCGCGGTCCAACTGCGATCGTGGTGACTTACTTCCAGGCTTTATTTGTTTTTATCATGTTTTTTCTTACCTTTCTAGAGTTGGTTCTTGCCCCCGACTTCTCCACATATGCACCAATCGTCCCCTGTACACTAATAACTGGGTTAATATCATACACATTAAGTACAACAACAATTCAAAAGGGAAAAACAAAAGAAAACATGGGTCGCCTCCCAAGAAGCGCTTGATTTAACGTCGCGGCACGACATAGATGATCATATTTAAGGCTCGCTCGACCTCTGGGACTCAGTCAAATGAATCACTAACACATCCTTGACTTCATCCATGTCCACATATGGTTTCAACCTATGCCCATTGACTTTAAATGTGTGAGAGTCATTTTCTGAGGCAATCTCTGTAGCACCCGAAGGAAGCACTTCAACCACATGAAATGGCCCAGACCATCGTGACTTGAGTTTACCCAGAAATAGCCTTAATCTTGAATTATACAGCAACACCATATCTCCGGGTTTGAAATTTCGTTCAACAATATTCTTGTCGTGCAACCTCTTCATTCTTTCTTTGTATAGCTTTGTGCTTTCAAAAGCAAGGTAACGGTACTCATCCAGTTTGTGCAATTTCGTGACTCTATTCGTACCCCCAGCTTCTATGTCTAAATTCAGTTGTCTTAGCGCCCACCACGCTCTATGTTCTAACTCCACTGGTAAGTGACAGGCCCTTCCTAACACCAACTTGTATGGTGACATGCCAATGGGTGTTTTGAAAGCAGTTCTACAGGCCCAGAGTGCGTCATCCAATTTTTTCGCCCAATCTGTTCTTGTGGCATTCACCATTTGGTTAACACACTCTTTATCTCTCTATTCGATCCTTCGACCTGCCCACTAGTCTGAGGATGGTATGGAGTTGCCACTTTGTGGCGTACATCATATTTCGCCAGCAATTTCTCAAATGCTCGATTGCAGAAATGAGTGCCTCCGTCATTGATTATGGCTCTTGGGGTCCCGAAACAAGTGAATATATTCTTCTTCAAAAACCCAATCACCACCCTTGCATCGTTGGTGGGGAGTGCTATAGCTTTCACCCATTTGGACACATAATCTACAGCAACAAGTATCTACCTATTGCCATATGAACTGACGAAGGGACACATGAAGTCTATTCCCCAAACATCGAACATTCAACCTCCTGAATTGGGTTCATGGGCATCTCATGGCGACGGGAAATGTTCCCGGTTCGCTGGCATTCATCACAGCCCTTGACCCATAGATGTGCATCCCTAAACATAGTTGGCCAGTAGAACCCGGCTTCTAGAACTTTCGCGCCCGTCCTTACTCCTCCAAAATGTCCGCCATATGCCGATGCGTGACATGCCTGCAAAACAGAAGATTGATCTATCTCGGGGACACACCTCCGGATCAATTGTCAACACAAATCCGAAACAGATAAGGTTCATCCCAGTAATCCATGCGGCAGTCATGGTAAAATTTCTTCTTTTGGATAGAGAAAAAGTCATAGGGAGCTATACCGCTTGCCAGGTAGTTTGCAATGTCTGCATACCATGGCACTTCCTCAAGGCTTGTGGCGAGTAGCTGCTCGTCTAGAAAGGTTTCCAAAATATCCTCTACCTCAATTGACTTTTCAGCTCCTTCCAGTTGCGATAAGTGATCAGCGACCTGATTTTTCGTGCCCTTACGGTCATGGATTTTCAAGTCGAACTCTTGCAGCATCAGCACCCAACTAATCAGGCACGGTTTTGACTCTTTGTTTTCGATCAGACCTGAGAGCAGCATGATCAATATACAATTACCTTTGAGCCAATCAGGTACGATTTGAACTTGTCAAATGCAAACACCATAACCAACATCTCTTTCTCTGTTACAGTGTAGTTCAGTTGCACTCCACTCAACGTTCTACTTGCATAGTAAATTAGGTGCATTATTTTATCCTTCCGTTGTCCTAACTCTACTCCCAATGCATAGTCACTTGCATCACATATTAGCTCTAATGGTTGCTCCCAGTTGGGGGCAACAATGAAGGGTGTTGTGACTAGCTTCTTCTTCAATTCCTCGAATTCTACCCTGCAATCATCAGAAAAACACAAAGGGGTGATCCTTTTCTAACAATTTACACAGAGGGTTAGGAATTTTTGAGATGTCCTTTATGAATCTCTGGTAAAAACCGACGTGCCCGAGGAAGCTCCTGTTTTCTTTGACTGATGTGGGAGGTGGAAGCTTTGCTACCACATCAATTTTCGCACGATCCACATCAATTCCCTTGCTTGATACTAGGTGTCCCAAGACTATACCTTCTTGTACCATGAAATGGCACTTTTCCCAATTAAGTACAAGGTTAGTCTCAATGCACCTTTTCAAAACTCTGGTCAGATTTTTAAGGCACTCATCGAATGTGTTTCCCACCACTGAGAAATCATCCATGAACACCTTCATTATGTCTTCTACCATGTATGTGAATATAGCCATCATGCACCTTTGGAATGTGGCGGGTGCATTGCATAGGCCAAAGGGCATTCTCCGGAAAGCAAAGATCCCATAAGGGCATGTGAATGAGGTCTTCCCTCTGTCCTTTGGTGCGATGGAGATCTGATTTTATCCTGAGTATCCATCCAGAAAATAGAAGTGGGACCTCCCTGCCAGTCTATCAAGCATCTGATCAATGAAGGGAAGTGGGACGTGGTCTTTCCGAGTGGCTAAGTTGAGCTTCCTGTAATCCATGCAAATTCTCCAGCCTGTGACGGTTCGTGTAGAGATCAGTTCATTTTTATCATTTTTCACCACCGTCATTCCACCCTTGTTAGGAACACATTGCACTAGGCTAACCCAGTTGCTGTCAGAGATGGGGAAGATGATTCCCGCATCTAACCACTTAATGACTTCTTTCTTCACCACTTCCTTCATATTTGGATTTAGCCTTCTTTGGTGTTCTCTGGAAGGTTTGTGCCCATCTTCCAGCAGAATTATATGCATACAAAATGTCGGGCTGATCCCCTTAATATCTGCCATGGTCCACTCAATGGTAGTCTTGTACTCTGTCAGTACCTACAAAAGTTATTTTTCCTGCACATCTAACAAACTAGAAGAGATAATAACCGGTAATGTGGAGTTAGGTCCTAAGAATGCATGCCTGAGATGGGCGGGCAGTGGCTTCAACTCCAGCTTTGGTGGTTCTTCTATGGATGGCTTGGCTGGAGAGTTTCCCTTTTCTCTAAGTGTAGGGGATCGAATTCAAGTGATCTCTTCCAAAAACCTTTGCCCTCAAGAGCAAGCACCCATTCTGCCAATTCTTCACCATTAACCTCACCTAAATTCATCAGACATGCAACTAGAGGATCCTCAATGTTTAAGGTCTCATCTCCTCTTCCAGGATTACATCCACGACATAAATTAAAGAATAATTGGCGAATTCACTTGGTGGCCTCATAGATTTATGCATGTTGAATGTTATCTCTTCATCATTCAACTTCATCTTGAGTTCTCCAGTTTCGTAGTCAATCAGAGCTCACCCCATGGCCAAGAATGGCCTTCCCAATATTATGGGAATTTCTTCATCCACCCTACAGTCCAGGATTACAAAGTCTGCAGGGAACACAAATTTCCCTACCTATACCAACACGTCATCAAGGATACTTGAGGGCCTCTTTACAGTTCTGTCAGCCAGCTGCAACAACATCGACGTGGGTCTAGCTCGTCCAATCCCAAGCCTTTTGTAGATAGCTAGGGGCATAAGATTTATGCTTGCTCCTAAATCACATAGTGCCTCGGCAAAAGCAAAGTTACCTATGGTGCAGGGAATTGTGAAACTCCCTGGGTCTGACAATTTCTCAGCAATGGGTCTTGTTACAACAACACTGTATGTCTGAGTTAGAATCACTATGGCCAAGTCTTGGAAATCGAACTTGCAGGACATCAAGTCCTTCATTATTTTTGCATAGACAGGCATTTCTTTTAAGGCATGAATCAATGGAATATTTACCTGATTTGCTTCAACATGTCCAAGAAATTCTTGTATTGCTCATATTTCTTATATTTGGCTAGTCTCTGTGGGAATAGTGTTGGAGGTCACTTCTTCCCTATGATTTGGGCTTTCTCTTTCATGTGTTTCCTCCATTATCGGTTCCTGTGTTGTCTCAGCTTCTTTCTCAGCCTCATTTTGTTTGTTGGCATCTTCCTGTGCATGCTGCACTATCACCTCAGTCAATCCTGCTGAGTCATCTAGCTCAATGGACACTGGCACGAGTGTCTTAACATGTTTGTTTTCTCGAGTCCTCTCTTGCTCCAATTCCAGGTCTCTACTATTACGTAGACTCACTGCCATCAGCTGCTTTGGGCCATGATCTTTTGGGTTTACCTGAGTGTCTGCAGGTAACGTCCCATGAGGACGGTGATTCAGTGACATCGAAATCTGACCCAGTTGGACCTCAATATTTTTGATAGCTGACTCGTGTGAATCTACTCTTTCACTTATTTTTGCATTAGACCCAATCACCTGCTGCATCATTTCCTCAAGCCTGGCGAACCCGTCTTCCTGTCTCCCATTATGTTGCTGTTGAGGTGGATGATACCCCTGCTGCTGATTCTGGTTGTGATAGCCCTGTGGTCTTTGGTAAGGTGCCATATTACCCTGTGGTCGCATGGTCCCCATGTTACCGTGATTATGCTACTGCTGGGCTGGCTTGTATTTCTTATTCTACTGCCCCTAATTCAAACCACCTGGTCTCTGACCCCCATAGTTGGACATATAATTCATGTCCTCAGGATAGTGTTGGTGATCCCCCTCTGCGCTCCACTGGTTACCAACTGGCTGACTGATGCAAGATGTACAAAGGCCTCCATTGGTTGTATAAACTATATGCACCTGCTGTTTCTGACCTGACTCTTCCACCTTTATGGTGAGGATGCTCATTTGTGTCATTAATGTAGCCATATTTTCAGCAAGACAGTTCGCTGGATCTAACGCCACTGAGTGGACCACAGGAGTGATGGTTGCGTTTCTGTTTGTCCACCCTGAGTTTTGAGACATCTTGTCGAGCAAGACCTTGCTCTCTCTTAACGTTTTACTCAGGAATGCACCATCAGCTGAAGCATCAACATTAGCTTTTACACTATCTGCCAGTCCCATGTAAAATCTCTGCCCCAACATCTACTCAGGAATACCGTGGTGTGGACATACAACCAACATCCCTTTAAATCTTTCCCACGTCTCTTGCAATGTTTCTGTTGTTTTTGTCTGAAGCTCAAGATCTCATCAATTTGTTGAGCAGTCTTGTTGGGTGGATGAAACTTGTTCACAAATTGCTTGACCAACTCCTCCCAAGTATTTATGGAATTGATGGGGAGTAAATTTAGCCAATTTTGGGCTGCTCCTGTCACAGAGAATAGAAACAAAAACATCTTTATTGCTTCTGGAGTCACGTTGTGTTGTCTTTGTGTTTGGCATATTGACATGAAATTCTTCAAGTGCTGTTGGGGATCTTCAATGTATGACCTCGAGAATAGTCCTTGTTTTGCAACATATGCAGCATATTGTTTGTGATTTGGAATGAATCTGCCTATATCTGCGGGACTACTATCGCTTTGGCCAAATTATATGTCGTGGGTTGTGCCCAATCATATAAAGCAACCTCTGGCACAAGAGGCTCTAATACCTGCGCATTTGGGTCTTCCACGCCATCCCCAATATTTCTGTTGTTCACTAGATCTGACATGTTTGGCTCAAGTTGTTCAATTGAGTTTTGTTGTTTTCTTTTACGGTTGGCCCGATTCAAGGCCTTGAAAACTTTCTCGGGATATGATAATGCTTCAAACACTTCACCAGTTCTCGATGAGTTTCTAGGCATGCACATGTAACCACCAAGTTTGCAAACATTAAAATTCAATGTATTGATTGAAAGTAAAGAAAATTGGCTACAGTAAATTTTTTTTTACTTCTTTCAACTGTAATCGATAACACCGTTCATTCCCTGACAACGACGCCAAAATTTGATCACGCCCAACTATGCCTTATAAAAAGGACTAAGAGGTCGTTGTCAATATATTCTGGGTATTAAGCCCGGAGTCGAATCCCATAGGAAATTAACCTACCAATCACAGTTATCAGACACACTTAATTCCACGTACTCAACTTCCAAGATATTTTGAATAACAATTGGTTGTTTTTCTACTAACTATTACTTTATGAACCTAGATTAATTTTAACGGAAAGAGAGTATACTTAAAAAAAATCAAACCAAAATTTAAAACTTACAAAGTTTTATTTCATTAGAGAAGTGCAGCGGGATGTTTTACAATGGGGAGAGAGAGAGAGATTTTCAGAATATGGAAATTTTCTGATGTCTCTATAGTCTAATGTTGTATCCTTTTATAGAATAAGGATGAGTTACAAGAGTGCATCTTAGTTGTACACTTGGAGGGTTATGATTATGCTGACACTTTGTAGTGGGTAGATAATTGTCACTTTTGATAAAGGACAGTTTGTCTAGATTCCTTTTAGGAACAGTAGGTTGACTTTTGGAAAAAGCAATTCCGGTTCTTTGAACCTCTACTTTTTCCAAAGCTCATTCTCCTGTTCTTCATAGGAGTCAAGATAAGCTGATGCTATTCCTGTGGGGTCTAGCATGTCTCCATTATCGTCTTCTGAAGTAACTTCTTCTAGGAGAAGTATAATGTCTTATTCATTGGACTGTTCATTGTCCATCTCTTTGAGGGCTTTCTTGAGTCTTGCTTTAAGAACATATCTTGATGGTGAACTTGAAGCTGCTCTAGATTCCACCCTGACTGGAGTTTTGGGAGATGACTTGGGAATCCATCCTCTGATTTTAATCTCTTTAGAGAGATATTTAATCCTATCTGATTCTGTCTTTGCAAGGTTCCATGATATAATATAAGAAATTCTTTTCTTAATAAAATATTTACACATCTTAATGTGCTCTGGCAAAGTGGAAATTTCTTCTTTGGTTTGAAAATCATCAAACCTGCTGAGAAATTGCTGGGGAAGGATATCCTTGCTTCCTCTGAAATAGTTCCACCATTCGTAGAACCATCTGGGAATGACTTCTTTGACCGTGTCTGGACAATATTTGATGAACCAAATATGCCCTGGTCTAATGTATAGGAAATTGAACCATGCATTTTTGTAATCATGCCAGTTATAAGTTTGGGGCTTATGAGGCATTGATAATGCTATTGGAGTAAGGAGATGATCTACATACCACTCTGTAAGGGACAAAACTCTCTTGATGGTAATTCTTGAGTAATTGATATTCTCAGGATTTTTGTCGCTAATAGTATGTTCAACGATGATAGACTCAATGTCTACTAATATGGCTTCATAGAACCTCTCTGTCTTGAGTGGATTATCTGTATCCATAAAGTTGTTGGGTAGATACACTGGTTTAACCAAATTAGCAATAGAAACCCCTTCGTATTGCTTATCTATAGCCAGTATTGGTAGGACTTGTTTGGTAAAGAATTCAAATTCTTCTTTTGCTGGGGATACTTCATGTTTCCTTCCTGATGATGGTTTGAAAGCTTGGGCAAAAGTCTCGGGGACTTTCATTGTGTAACTCTCTTTGGTCTGGACCGAAGAGGATGTAATTCCTTGCTCGATCTTTTGGTTGATCAGCTTGGTAGGTGTGACTGGTTGCAACTTTGGGTAATTTGCCAGGACAGTATACCTATTTTGAAAAACCATGTCTATCCTGGGATTTTGTTGAGGGATAATAGGCCTCTGTGGGATTGTTATTGTGATAGGGAGCACAAATAGTGTAGCCATCTGTTGGTTCTTTTTCGGAGAATCAGTCTTCAAGGGCCTCATGCTGGTCTCATTTTTACCTTGTAAAAATTCTCTGGTTAAGAAATCTGGGAGGGAGTTGTCTTCTCCTTTTATAAAATTGATTTGAAAATCAAAGCTTGATAATAATGCTTGCCATCTAGCAAAAATTTGTTTTGAAACAAGGTTTTTTACATCCTTTTGTAAAATTTCTTTAGCATATTTGCAATCTACTCTGAGCAAAAATTCTTTGTTGATCAAGTCATCTTGAAATTTAGTGATACATATCACTATAGATAAGATTTGTTTTTTAACTGTGGAGTAGTTTTTTTTAGCAGAATTCCATATTCCGGAAGTAAAACGAACAAGTTGTTCAGGAGACTCAGGGTCAGTTTTTTGTTTCAAAATACCTCCATAACCGATGTCAGAAGCATCAATCTCTACAATCATGAAAGCATTAGGATTAACTATTCCTAGACAGGGAAGATTTCGAACTAAAGATTTAATAAGGATGACAACCTTAGTTTGTTCTGGACCCCAAGGTATTGGATTCTTCCTGAAGCGTTTGTAAAGAGGTTCACAGACCTGTCTAACTTTGGGAATGAAATCTACAACATAATTGAGACTTCCTAAGAATCTCTAAAGCTGAGTTTTGTCAGTAATTTCATTTGGAAATTTAGAAGAGAACTCTATGGATCTACATATTGGCTTATATGTTCCTTGGTAAAGATCATGGCCTAAAAATTGAATGGCAGTTTGGAAGAGCTTTATCTTCTTAGCGCTAACAACTACACCATTATTCTTAACAATCTTAAATAAAGTATTGAGGTATTTAAAATGAGAATCAATGTCCTCAGAAAATATTAACACATCATCTATATAAACAATAGACATATAACTGTAATCATTAAATATAGAATTCATGATATTTTGGAATTCATAAGAGGCATTCTTAAGCCCAAAAGGCATGACATTCCATTCGTATTGTCCATACAGGACGTTGAAAGCAGTCTTGTATTTATCATTTTCAGAAATTTGGATTTGCCAAAAACCTGATTTCATGTCAAATTTGCTATATAGATTAGCTTTGAAAGTTCTTTCAAAATATCCCTTTTGTTAGGAATTAGATATCTTATCCATTTTAGTACAGCATTAAGAGGTTTGTAGTTGATAACAAACCTTGGTGCTCCCTCTTTCTTTTTTTGCATTTTTATTTACATAAAAGGCAGAGCAACTCCAAGGAGATTTAGAAACTCTGATTATCTTATTATGAAGAAGATTATCAATTTCTTTTTAACAAAATTCCATCATCTCGTGATTCATTTGAATGGGCCTTGCCTTAGTAGTTATGTCATGTTCATTGAATCCTTCAATGTATGGAAGTTCAACAATGCGCCTCTTTCTTTCCCAAAAAGCGTTAGGAAAATCTGAGCATATTTCTTTTTCAAATTTTTCTCTGAGATTGGATATCTTAGTAACCATCTCCGGGGTTTTTAAAATCTGCTCGATTTTCTTAACTTTAATTTCATCTTTTAAAGGTGATGTGTGAGAAAGATTATTGATTCGGAAAATCGTTTTCTTTCTTACAAAATCGCTTTCATCTTGTGAAAGGGTTTTAACAAAGGGAAAATGTAATTTTTTCCCAGTATAGAAGTAGTAATACCAGTTAGGTTGGTACAGTAAGGCTTTATTTGAGTGATAAAAGAGATTCCTAAAATGATATCTTCAGTAATAATAAAATCATTTGTCAAGCAAATACCATTGTTACAAATATGAGCTTTAGAAAGCTTATAATCAATTTTCAAAGGTTGTCCTGTGGCGGAGTATAATTTTGAAGTACTTTTTTGCGAATACTTGGTAGGATAATACCTTTTACAATGCAGTTATGATCTGCACCATTGTCAAGCAAAGTAATTTTGTTAATAACAAAATGTTTATTAATAACAATTCTAACAGGAATATGATGACTCTACGGTCTGATTGAAGAGATAACAATCAATCCAGGGGTTGAAGAGGTAGAGGTGAAATCACTTGTCTTAGTGAAGAATGGTTCAACAAGATGATCATTGTTGATAGGAGTGGGATTGGTATCGTCTTCCTGAATGGTTTCCTGATCGGAATCGGGATTTTGGAAGGTGACCTTTTTGAGGACATGTTCGGTAAGAATGTCAGTTTTGACTTTTCCAAGTCTCGATTTAATATCTCTGATTTCTTATTTGAGGCTTGAGACCTTGCTGCGAAGATCAGAAATAGAAGGTTCAGCATTTCCACTAAATCGATTCATGATTTGTTTCATGCTGAAGGGTTCAACTGCTGGTTTAGCCTTAGGCTTATCAGTATGGAGGATAATGTTCTTTAGCTCTATTAAATAGCGCTTTCTAGAATCATCATCACTGATGTGCTGAACGATATCTAAAAGGGTTTCTTTTGAGTCATTGGAAAGGACTCTGAGCTTGGGGGGAATCTTATCACATACGAAAAATACTTCAGTGCAACTACATTCATTGCCTGATTGACTAGAATCTGAATCATATTCAATGTTGATGTCTTCATCATCACTGTATTCTTCAGAAGAATGAGGAGAATCCGAGAAAGGTTCTTAAGAATGGAGAAGAGTTTTTCCTTAGTCTCTTCGTCAATACCGAGAAGATTAATCTTTTTCTTTTTGGTTTTGGACTTACATTCATTACACTTATGGCCGGTTTTTCCACATGTTCAACAAACATCAGGTTAGAATCTCTAGGTTTTTTGGACCTAGAATTCTTTCTTTTGGGTCTAGGAGACTCACGACGGGATTTAGATCTATGGATTTTCTTCTTGATTTTATCAGGAGGAGTAATGAAACCGAAGTCTTGACAGAAACTTCCTATTTCTCTTGTAGAGGAGGGTTTCTCTTTCTTGAGTTGGTGCCTGAGTTTTATGTCAGTGCAAAGTTCAAGGCCAACGTTTTTGATTATACTGACCAGATCTCCTTAGGTTAGTTGACTGTAAGGAATCCAACCATCATTGCGGTCTTGGATTTTGGTTCGAACTTTGTCAGCAAAGAAAGGTGGAAGACTACTTATGAAGCGTTCTTTCCAGAAATCCAAATGGCAGTCTGGACGAATCATGACTTTACTAAGGAAGGCATGTTTATACCTAATGAATTCATCTAAGGTAGGACAATTCAAATTGTTCAAGATTTGAAGGCTCCTATCTTGGAAGAGTTTGGGTTCGCCAATTAAATGTTTAGCGATATGGTAAAGAAGGGTAGCACAGGCATCTTCTTTAGTAACTTGGGTAGAAGTCTCAATGGTTCCTTCTATTTTTACAACTGTTTCAGTTGCAGAAGCATTGTAGATGAGTTTCTTGGTCTCATCATTATAGTATTTATCCCACAAATGCTTTAGCATGCCAGTGAATCCGACAACAATCATAGTGGCAACTTCTTTATCAGTGGAGCTCCTTACCTTATAAGCCGTGATGGCTACTCCCATCTCGTGGAGTTTGTTGTAGATTTGATGTTCTGCAAGGCCATCAATATTCCACTCAGTGATGCTTCTTCCTTCATGGGAAGAGGTTGAGAGGAAAGCATTTTCTTCGTACTGAAGATCAGGGAAGGAAGGTTTACTATGGAAGTTTTTCATGTTATGAAAACGGTCATTGGAGAGTCTTTGGAGGACAGTATTTTGCTTCTTGTCATCTTTGGAAGAGATGTTGAAGTTAGAAAGTTGTTCATTGATCTTGTCAAGGATGTTACCAGATATGTCAAAAGATTCTTTGAATTTGGGGAATTTGTCTTTGGAAAACTCGTTAAGTTTGAAACCTGGATTAGACTCTGTGGTCTGACTGGAAGAAGTAGAAGGAGTGGGTCTCTTACTGATAGAGGGTTTAGAATCTTCTATTTGTCTAGAGATAGTATGAAGGATTTGGTTAGAGTAGTTGTTCTGCTCTACTACGCGATCTATGTCAGCAGAGGTAACAAAAGAAGCAGACTTTTCACTTTTATCCTTGAAAGGTGAAGCCTTTATAATGGTTCCAGCAATAGGGATATTAATTCCTTCAAGAGGGGGGTTTATGGATTCAATGACTTTGTTATAAGTCGTATACCATTTGTTGATAATGACCTGAAGAGATTCGATTTGGTTCTCGATTTTGCCAGTCATTTCAAACCATTTGAAGAATTCGATTTCACAACCGATTCTTTTCATGTCTTCCATTCAGGAAGATCTTAAAGTTTCTCTTTGTTGAAGAGTATAAGTGTCTACGTACCACTTTCTCTTAGTCTGGTTGTCAGGATCGGTCCAGAGTTTAATAAGAACGTCGGGATTAGGAGTAAAAAAATCTTTAGTTTTGAGCATCGTTATCCAACCGGGTTTTTCAGCCTGGGGAGGTGCCATTTCACTGGCGGTAGGACTACCAGGGATGTCATTGTAGAAGACTTTAGGGATATCTCCCGAGAAGTCTACTCCAGTTGCTTTTCCCTTGCCATTGTTGATTGGAATAGTGTTTATTGTCTCAGTTTCTTCAGCATACACCTGTAACCACCAAGTTTGCAAACGTTAAAATTCAATGTATTGATTGAAAGTAAAGAAAATTGACTACACTAAGATTTTTTTTTACTTCTTTCAACTGTAATCGATAACACCGTTCATTCCCCGAAAACGACGCCAAAATTTGATCACGCCCAACTATGCCTTATAAAAAGGACTAAGAGGTCGTTGTCAATATATTTTGGATATTAAGCCCAGAGTCGAATCCCACAGGGAATTAACCTACCAACCACAGTTATCAGACACACTCAATTCCACGTACTCAACTTCCAAGATATTTTGAATAACAATTGGTTGTTTTTCTACTAAATATTATTTTATGAACCTAGATTAACTAAGAGCTAACTAAAAAGGGGTTGCAAATAATAATGAGAATGATCTAAGGTTATGATTTCCCCTATTGAGGGAATCCCCTCCTGCTATGTTTCATATAAATTCACCTAATCGTCTCTATCGATCATGAGCACTCTTCTTACCGTAAATCTCTCCCGAGTAATTACGATAATTTACTAGACATACTCTCCCGAGTTACGCTAGCTGGATTTTATTACCTCACTTAAATTGCACCCAAGGTTTCGTTATCCCTAATCCCACCTTTAAACCCTAGGTTATTGATTCCTCACATACTTCGGGAGTGATGATGTTCAACAACTACCTAAATATGCATTCTCTCCCGAGTAATACATACCAAATAGGCACATCTAATTGAGGATCCTTTTAATTAAATACAACAAGAACGTAGTTGAACAAATAGAGATTAAACTTGGCAAATCTATATTAACATAGCAAGAGTTTCATCCTTCAACAGGTTCCATCAAAACCTTAGACTAAATGTTTAGCTACTCATAATAAAACAAGACAAGGCAATAAAATAATTCATGATTCTCAAAATAATGATAAAAGAAGAAGAATGAAAACTCTAATGGTGTTTTGATCTTTCTCCCACTTGTTCTTGCCTCCAAAATAAGTCTAAAATAAGCTTAACCTTGACTTGAGCGAGTTTGTTGAGTTTATATAGGGTTAGGATAAGTTTCCCACATTTTGCACTTAAGTCCCTCAATTTTTCTACCTATCTCCAGGTCGCCCGTGGTCGTGAGCCAACCGCGGCGCGACCGCAGTGGATTAGGATGATTATGTTTTTCTCCTTTGTCCAGCGCGTTCCAGCCGCGGTTCGACTGCGGTCGCGGTGGACTGTTGCCTAGTCTTTCTAGCCTTTTTCTTGCTCGTTTTAATCTGAAATTTTCTCGTTTGGCCTTCTATCTACATATTTAACTCCAAAACACTCCATATTTTCTTCCAATTCTGAAGTAACTCCTGCAAAGCACAAAAACCTTAATTAGAGCATTTTGTTATTATTTAGCACTTAAAACATCAATAAAGCATATTTAACATAGAGCATAAATAACATCTACATCGCATAATATAAGCTACTATCATACTTCATCAAAGTGGACATTCAGAAAGCCTATGATACAGTTGTCTGGAGGTACTTGCATCAAGTATTAGAATATCTGGGGTTTCCACTTCAATTTATCAACTGGATCATAGAGTGCATGTCAACAGTGAACTATACTATTCTCATCAATTGGGAGACAACTAAGCCATTTGATGCAGCTAGGGGGATTAGGAAAGGAGATCCTATGTCTTTATTTCTCTTTGCCATAGCAATGGAGTATCAGAGTAGGAACCTGAAGACACTCAAGCATGAAAAAACTTTTCACTATCATCCTATGTGTTCTAGGTTGGATCTTACTCATTTGAGCTTTGATGATGATATTCTCCTTTTCACAAGAGGGGATACTACTTTTGCTGTCCTATTGCATCAAAAGTTGAGCACCTTTTCAGAAGCTTCTAGGCTTAAAGCAAATCTAGCCAAAAGCTTAATATATTATGGAGGAGTTAGCAATGAAATGAAGCATGAGATCCAACAAGCTCTAGGGTATAGTCAAGGAGTGTTGCCTTTCAAATATCTGGGCATACCCTTGGATAATGGATACTAAAAAGCTGTCAATATTGCAGTGGCAATCACTTATTGACAAAATTATGAGCAAAATTTCTTCATGGACATCAAAGAATCTATCTTATATAGGCAGAATACAACTAGTCCAAACATTAATCTTTGACATCCAAGCCTATTGGGCTCAAATATTTATTATACCTGCTAAAGTCATCAAAGCAATTGAAGCACACTGTAGAAGCTATATATGGTCTGGGGTGAATACAATAACCAAAAAGTCTTTGGTGGCATGGGATAGGATGTGTTCTCCAAGATTTGCTGGAGGATTGAGCTTGATTAACTTGGCTATGTGGAACAAAGCAGCGCTAAGACCTGCTGGGAGTTGGCTAACAAGAAGAACAAGTTATGGATTAGATGGATTCATAGAAGTTTAAGGACATGGGAGTACCAAAGCAAGCATGTTGGATGGTTCGAAAGGTGTTTGAGGCAAGGGACATATTACACCTTATTAGCAACTTATCACAAGGCACAATCATAAAACAAGTGTACCTGCAGCTACTAGGTGTATTTCCAAAAGTTCCATGGAAAGGATTGATGTGTCGAAACAGGTAACAGCAAAATCCATCTTCACCATGTGGCTCCAGGTACAAGGGAGAATGTTAACAGCTGATAGGCTGAAGAAATGGGGAATGCAGATAGAAGGCACTTGCTGTTTCTGCCATCAAAAACCAGAGACGCGAGACCATTTGTTTGTTGAATGTGAATATAGTAAATGCCTATGGCACATGCTCATGCAGTGGCGGCAAATTCAGTACCCTTCCATAGACTCGTGGGCAGCAAATCATCAATGGATAGTTATGAAAACTAAGAGCAGATCCCTGCTGGCAAGAGTGCTTAAGCTAGTCTACACAGAGTATATTCATGCACTATGGATTGAAAGAATTTGTCAGATCTTTGAGAAGCAAACTACTGCTTGGGAGGTCATAGCTAGGAGAGTGGCTTGCATATGCAACTTCAGAGCTGAATGACATACACGTGTGTTGCTTAGCAATTGTAAATATTAGTACGGCATAGAATGTAGAATGTCTTTTTTTGTTGGATATTTTCTTTATCCTGTAGCGCAGACTGAGATGGTCTACTCAGATTTGTAAATGTCACATTGGTGATTAATGCAAAAAATTTAATTACCAAAAAAAAAATAATAAATACAATATGCAACTTACTTACAAAAATAACCAAATATTGGTAAAATTACAGAGATTCAATTGAGTCATCATTTTAATAAAATTGTTATTTGTACATCATGCCTTTTTACAATTTTAAATTTAAGAACATGACCTTTTTAGATCTCTTATGTATAAAAGATAGATTTCTTACGTGTAAAAGTAAATCTCTCGTACATAAAATAAGAGGTAGGATCATAAAACTAAAAACAAATTTGTAAAGAGCCAAAAAATCGATCCACCCTGTTCGACAAATATAATAAAACAGGTTTATAGTAAATATAGGCCTATAATGAGACAAGGCAAAGTCAAACAGTTAATTAACGATATAATTGAAATTCTAACAATCACAAGGCTAAAAACTACTATAAGCCTTAAGAGAGACGTTACACATTCAATAATTTTTTTAAACGTAATATAACATTAATATACTTCTCAAACAAAAGTTTAAGAAGTTAAATATTGAAAAAAGAAAAGAAAATATTAAAAAGAGGAAATGGTGCAACAAGTTGATGACAAAGATACAGTTCATCTAAAGCTGTCAACATTAAGCATAAATCCTCTCTTTGCATAAATATGAAAACTCAAAATCATTACCCAACCCAAACCCCAAAAAGTAGAGTACTATACAACATAGCTGCTTCTATACACAAAAACAAAAAACAGCTCAAAAACCAAACACAAATTTCAAGAAACAAGACCCAAAAAGATCTCCAAAAATCTCCATTTGTTCCTCACATTATATGTTTCTACTACCCTAGATCCTCAAACTCCATCAATGGCTTCATCTCCTCACCCATCCCACCACCCCCACTACCTCCTTCTCCTCCTCTTTCTCTTCACCTTAATCCCTTTCACATTTTCAGATGATGCTGCTGTTATGTCAAAGCTACTAGCTGCTCTTTCTCCAGCTCCTTCAGGGTGGTCATCTGATAAACCATTTTGTTCTTGGACTAATGTGATCTGTGACAAATCTAGTGGTACTGTAGTTTCACTTAATATTGATTCACAGTCTCTTTCTGGTTCATTACCTTCTGATCTGAACCAACTTTCAAATCTTAAAACCCTTTCTGTTCAAAAGAATTCACTTTCTGGCCACTTACCTTCTTTTGCAAATATGACCAATTTGGCTCAGATTTACTTGGATAATAACCAATTCACCTCTGTTCCTCAAGATTTCCTTTTGGGTCTTCCTGGTTTGCAGATTTTTAGCATTAGTGAAAATGGGAAGCTTAGTCCTTGGCAAATTCCTTTGCATTTGACTGAAAGTGGCAATCTTGGTACTATTCTTGCAAGTAATGCTAGTATTTTTGGTGTTATTCCTGATTTCTTTGATGCTTTCCCAAATCTTCAAGATTTGAGATTGTCTTATAATAATTTTACTGGTTCTTTGCCTGCTTCTTTTGGGGGTAGTGAAATTAGGAATTTGTGGCTAAATAATCAATTTCAAGGGTTATCTGGAACCATTGATGTGATTGAAAATATGACACAATTGTCACAAGTTTGGTTACATGCTAATTCTTTTAATGGTCCAATTCCTGATTTGTCCAAATGTGAGAATATATTTGATTTGCAGTTAAGGGACAATCAGTTTACTGGTGTTATTCCAGATTCAGTAATGGGGTTGCCTAAGTTGGTAAATATTACTTTGCAAAACAATAAGTTGCAAGGTCCAATGCCACAGTTTAAAGATGGGGTTAAGGTGCAACTTGGTACTACTAATAGCTTTTGTCAATCCACTCCTGGACCTTGTGATCCACAGGTTACAGCACTTCTTGAAGTAGCTGGTGGTTTTGGTTATCCGGCGACTTTGGCTGAGTCTTGGATAGGCAATGATCCTTGCAAAGGATGGTCATATATAAGCTGTGATGGAAAGAATGTAGCTGTTGCAACATTGGGTAAGCGGCAGTTTTCAGGTTTTATTTCCCCTGCTTTTGCAAATTTGACCTCTTTGAGGACCTTGCTTTTGAGTGATAACAATCTTACTGGATCTATACCGGAAATCTTGACAACTTTGCCTAAGCTTCAAAACATTGATGTTACTAATAACAATTTATCTGGTCCTTTGCCTGTTTTCCGATCGGGTGTTAAGTTTACTTATGGTGGTAACTTATTGCTTGTAAAGAATAGTAGTGATGGAGGGGGGAGTGGTGGATCACCAGGGTCGAACTCGAGTACTGATGGTGGAAATACATCTGGTGGTTCAAAGAAGTCCACAGTTTCAGCTGGAATGATTGTTGGTGTGGTTATATCTGTTGTTATTTTTGTCCTAGTTGTTTTGTTTGTGTCTTACAAATGTTACATAAAGAGACGACATAAGAGATTCGGGAGGGTTGAGACTCCGGAAGGAAGTAATCAAATGGTTAAGCCTAGTGTAGTGAGTGCTATGAACGGGTATGCAGGAGTACCCAGTGAGCTACAAAGCCAGAGCAGTGGTGATCATAGTGAGATGCCGGTATTTGAAGGTGGAAATGTTGCCATTTCTATCCAGGTGCTTCGACAAGTGACGAACAACTTCAGTGAAGAAAATATCTTGGGGAGAGGAGGATTTGGAGTCGTTTATAAGGGAGAATTACATGATGGGACTAAGATTGCTGTGAAGAGGATGGAATCTGGGGCAATGGGTACTAAGGGAATGAATGAATTCCAAGCAGAAATCGCGGTCCTTACCAAAGTTAGGCATAGGCATCTTGTTGCTCTTCTTGGTTTTTGTGTTAATGGGAACGAGAGACTTTTGGTGTACGAGTACATGCCACAAGGAACTTTAAGTCAGCATTTGTTTGAATGGCAAGAACTTGGCTACCCACTTTTGACTTGGAAGCAAAGGGTAACAATAGCATTAGATGTTGCAAGGGGAGTTGAGTATCTCCACAGCTTGGCGCAACAAAGTTTTATCCATAGAGATTTGAAACCTTCTAACATACTTCTTGGGGATGACATGAGAGCCAAGGTTGCAGATTTTGGATTGGTCAGGAATGCGCCCGATGGGAAATATTCTGTTGAGACACGGTTGGCTGGAACTTTTGGCTATCTGGCGCCTGAATATGCTGGTAAATACTTCCTATGCTTGTCATAATGCTTTTTAATTCACATGAGAACTGATTAGCATGCCCCTAAGGGCAAACTCTACATTTGATAGAAAACTAAGATTATCCTGTCATCAGCTTTCATGTGCTTTATAATCCTCAAAATATTGGATAGTCATAGCGACTAGTTGTTTTATTGAAGTGAGTTACCATGCTTAAATGCTAGTTTGTTCATTTTGTTTCCGCTCATGGATTATTCACGAGCAATGTTCAGTAAAGTAACTGTATTTTAGCGAAAAGGAGTATAGTTGAAAGACAAACGTAGGTGGAAATTTTGAAATCCAATCATGCCGGTCTTCAAAGTGAAACTTAAGCATTTTACGTAATTGATTTGGTTATTATTGATGTTGATATAACGTGCATGAATGATCCATTGAATCTGAACAGAATTTCGGAAAGCAAAATATCGTTCTTCTTCTAGACACGAGTTCTACATCTCTATATTTGGCATTTGCTAACAATAGTTTTCAGCTCCTAACATGTTAAACTTTTTAATTTTGAGAAAAATATTGTTATGTCTTGTTCATATCCACTTCTGGCCTGTTTCTAGCATCGTAGAAAAGAGAAAATTTCCATCTTTTTCGGACTAACACTTGGATTAAGCATAATTTCTCCTCTTTGTTACAGCTACTGGACGTGTCACAACCAAAGTAGATGTGTATGCATTTGGGGTTGTTTTAATGGAGATCATCACTGGTAGAAAAGCATTAGACGAGACAATGCCAGACGAGAGGTCCCATTTGGTAACATGGTTCCGCAGGGTCCTTATCAACAAAGACAACCTCCGAAAGGCTATCGACCAAACACTTGATCCCGACGAGGAAACATTTGAGAGCATTGCTAAGGTTGCCGAGTTAGCTGGCCATTGTACTGCACGCGAGCCATTTCAGCGCCCCGATATGGGACACGCTGTCAATGTTCTTGCGCCCCTCGTAGAGCTGTGGAAACCTATGAGAAATGAAGACGAAGACAGCGGCATTGATCTCCATATGAGCCTTCCTCAAATCCTACAAAGATGGCAAGCTGATGAAGGAACTTCAAGAATGTTTGATGATTTCTCCTACAGTCAAACACAGTCAAGCATTCCCTCAAAACCTTCTGGATTTGCAGATAGTTTTAATTCAACAGATTGCAGATGACAGATAAACAAAAATCAAGAAAATTTCTTTCTAAAGGCAAAAAGACAATGGTGCAGAATTTTGGGCAACAGGTCAAGCTCAGACCCCACACGGTTTTCATCTTTTTGAATCACTAAATTCATTTGGTTAATTGGTTTCTTCTTAACAACGCGTTTTACTTTTTGTCTTCACATTATCATTTTTTGTGATAGACCTAAGTTTATATGTAGTTTTTATTTGTTTGGATTCTTTAAGGAGCCAGGCTGGACAACAGAGTTTTTGTGTTGTTTTGTTAGAAGGGAAATTGTATTAAATTCTTTTTTATCTTACATAATTAATGTACATATGATTGAGACTTATTTAAGCATGCACCATTTTTTACCCTCTAAATTTTGGTAGAAAATCTTTCTACTTCTGGCGTCTACGTTGTTGATATTATCTTTCTGACTGGTGTTGTTATTATCTACCGTCTCCTTTCGTCTTCTTGAACCGAATGTTTATCGAAAACAGTCTTTTTGCTTGCATACACACTACACTCCATTGACCCCACTTGTGAGATTTTACTAGTCTGTTATTGTTGTAGTAGTTTGCCACTAGAAAATTGGATTTTAATGCTATTATTTTTCTTGTTTTTAATAATGATGGTGCCCAAACTTGCTTGCATGTACCTTGACTATTTCATTAGGCATTTGTTACCTCCTTTCAGCACGGGTACTAGGGAGCTTTACTCATGTGCAACTCGACTATTTTACTAGGCACTTGTTACTTTGCGATAAAAGTTTAGACAAATAGAAAGTAATCACCTAGCGTTTCTTGTCTTGATTTTCGGATTTGAATTCTTATTCACTTCCTTGATATCGTAGGCCACATTTTTTGGTGCAACAAATACATTCGAAGCGAGAATAATGAAAACTGCTGTCATTTACTACTAGTTTTTTACAAGAAGATTTTATAGATTTCTGCATATGAAATTTTCACTAAAGACTTCTACATGTGCTGTAAAGATTTCTATGAATTTTATGCATATTTGCTTAAACATTTTTGCTGGATTTAAGCTGTCAAATAGGCCATTCTTTGGCTTTTTCTTTTTCTTGGGATTATGATAGCGTTTTATAGTTGAAATTCACATGGGATGAGCAAGAATATTTTGTGTAAAGGCTAGTGTTGAGGAAAAGGGATGTCTTTTGAAATGGAATAAAATTTCCTTTTTTTTGGAGGGTGGGGGGGGGGGGGGGG
>ML385326.1:0-66511 GCA_005239525.1 Nicotiana knightiana | reverse complement strand
ACCGATAAGCCAAACCGTTAAGAGTAAATAACCGCCCAATCCGCCCGATAAGCAGCCCTACCCAGAAGTAGAGTGTTCAATCTGCACGTATATTTCTGGCTTTATTGTATCCTGATAGAGAATTGCTTGTAATCCCTAAAGTATATACATGCAATCACTCTTGAAAGATAGTGATCTTTCATGCCTCAAAGTTTTTAATTCTCTGTTTCTTACCTATATTTTCTAACAACTCTGCCTCTGGTAGCAGGTACTTGCAAGCTGACTCGGACAAGCACCGCTGTAAAAAGAAAAAAGTGAAACGGCACTGGTTGGATAGTAGTTGTACTATGACAATAATAGGTTCTTGATAGCATGATGTAAAATTTTTATCTAATTAGATTATGGAGATCATCTAGTTCAACTGGTTACTTAAGACAGAAATAGCGTGACCAAATAACGTGACGTTATATTAATATCTGGTATTATTAATCTCCGCATACTTTATTTTTAAGCCAAACGATCTGCTAATGTATGAAAGCTCGAAACCAACAGATATCCAGTCAAATTTTTTGATAAACTTGTAAAAGTACAACATTGTAAAGAAAACGCAAGTTTTTTTCAAAATAAAAAGAGAGAAAAATCGATAGTCAGAATATATTATTTAGCATAACTATGACATTGTGAGCCCTGAAAATAAAATAAATTCTAATAGAGAATGCTATAATCCTTCATTTGCAGTCAACCTTTTGGTTTTATCCGTTGGCAACTGAATATTTTGATCTGGTTCGATTCATGAGTGCATCTACAAATCTTATTCTATGGAATTTAACAAGCTTTTTTCATTCTTCACCCGGTCTTTAGTAGCCTTTGTAAAGTCAACTTAATGAGTTATATCTAATTGATTGATGCGGTTCGAATTGACGGGGTGGAAAAAAAGAGCCTAAATGGCATGGGAAATTAAAAAAAGTCAATGTTTATAAAGTAATTAAAATATATCCACTATTTAATATGTAGATAAAATCTTGACACGAATATTTAGCTGAGATACGAGAACATATGTTAGATTATGGAACTCCTGCATATAAACTCTATCATATTATGATAAAATTCCAACACATTATGACTTTCAACACAATATGCTAGAATTTCATATGTAAAATTCAAACTCCAGCATATTATGCTGAAAATTTTCCGACTTTAACTAAGAGTATTTTTGTTCAAACATTATTTTCGAATGAAAAAAATAATTAAATTTTATTTATGTTAAATTATGACTAATTTTTAATTAACAATTGTAAATCAGGCTACTCTTAAATTTCTTCCAAAATAAAGAAGCAAAAATAAAAAAGCCAAAAAAAAAAAAACCCAGGAAACTCAAATTACTTTACGATCCAAATGGAAGTGCCGGAAGCCCATTTATAGAGAGTCTTCGAGAAAGTTCGACCCAGTTTGTCTTGCCGGAGCCTGAGGTCTCACCGCTGTTCGTCTCAGTTTTGAACTCTGCGTCTCCATTTCAGCTCGGAGCACATAGAATAGAAGTTCCGTCAATTAAACAATAAGGATGGCGTTATGGATGGAGGCAGGTTCGGAACCAAGAACTGAGAAAGAATTGGCTGACCTCGATGCTATCTCCGCTCTCAAACAGTCTACCGCTATTGAACTTAAGGTTTTTATTCGTCTACTCTACTTTGACTGCTCTACTTCATTTGTATTCTCTTCCTACTTTTAAACACTGGAAATGCTTACCTCAAAAGTTTTCCGCTGAATCTTTTTTATGGAAAACATTGTCCTAATATCAAATGCACCTGAGACCTTGCCACTTTCCAGTTTATTAGGAATAATCAGAGATTTTGCGGGGAACCTTTTTGTTGTCTCGTATCAGTAGAATCTTTAGTTGCTTTCGCTGATTTCCCTTTTTTGACAATGGTGGTGTCCGCACAAGCTTTCATTTTCGTTGTTTTATTTTCTTTTGAAACTTAATTTTTCCAAGTTCAATAAACCATGGCGTTCATATACGTGTTTTTTCTGGTTGCTCATTTTAAATATGCCCTTTGTCTGACACCCCAGGGTGTGGCCTAACGATCAATGAGCATATTGAGAACCATGATATCTCAGGTTTGTATTCTAGCGGAGATAAAAATACATGAGGTAGTTTGATTTGCACGAAGTTTAAGAAATAAAGAAGATCTTATAAACTTACCGTCCTAAAGCTTAAGGGGTAAAAGCTTTGTAGGATCATGAAATTTGTAGGTCTATAAAATCTTCAATGATAAAATAAAAAGTTTAGACTTAAATTATTTTCAAATATAGAAATGTATCATTTTTTTTGAATGGACTAATAAGGAAAGTGTATTATAAATTAAAGCGGAGGGAGTAGGTGATTTCTTCCCATCCGTCCAAGCATTGGTGGATAGAGTTACGTGGTACCTGTCGCTAGTGGGAGGCAGGAGGTACCGCGTGAAATTAGTCGAGGTGTGTGCAAGTTAACCCGAACAAAACAATTATCAACAACAATAACAACCCAGTAAAATCCCACCAGTGGGGTCTGGGGAGGGTAGAGTGTACGCAGACCTTACCCCTACCCCAGAGGCGGTAGAGAGACTGTTTCCGGGAGACCCTCGGCTCAGAGACAATAGATTTGTGACAACAAAATCCGAAAAATAATGTCAACAACGTGAGAGACAGCAAATAAATGAAAAAGCAGTAACACAAATATTATGCAAAAGTGTGAAACACAACATAACTCGCTAGCAGAGCTAGACAAAATACTATCATACTCGTCGGTACAAAGAGGGAAACTAGGACAAAGAGGAAAACTGCTCGACTACCCGTTAACTACAACCCTAATGCTCGACCTCCACACCTTCCTATCAAAAGCCATGTCCTCGAAAAGAAAATGTTGTTTGTCTATGAATTTTATGTTTGATTCTTTTATCTGTAATATGAGTGAATATCCTAGTCTCCGATTATCAATAAAGAAAATGTTGTTTGTCTATGACTTTCATGTTTGATTCTTTTATCTGGAATATGCGTGAATATCCTAGTCTCTCTGAAATTCATATTGGGCTATTATGGTAGAAGTGTTTAAACGTAGATGACAGACATACTTCCATAAACTCTTGAATGTAGAGGACGGTAGGAATATTGTGACGGGGAATTTAGAGCACTCCGAAAGCCGTCGAGATTTTGGGTATTGTAGGTGTATAAAGCTTGAGGAGGTTAATGGGGCAACATGTAAGATTGGGTGGGGGGGGGGAGGGGGTTGGAACGATCGGGTCAGGCGAGATTCTTGTGGAACTTTGAAAGGGCGCAGGCAAAAGTAGGTATGAAGTGGCTAATTGGGTTGTTTAATGTCATTTTAGGATGGCTAAAATGTCCGAAAAATGGAGGTGGAGTACGATGATCCTGTTGTACTGTAACAAGTGTGATATTCAGATTGTAATAACTATAGGGGTATCAAACATTAAGCCGCACTTTGAAAGTGTGGGAGAGGGTGGTAGAGAGGATGGGGAGAGATATATCTAATTTCTAGAACCAATTCGGATTCATGCAGGGGCGATCAACTACGGAATCCATCCATCTTTTAAGGAGATTGTTGGAGCAATATATGGATAGAGAAAGAGACTTACATATGCTGTTCATTGACCTACAAAAGGCACATGATAAAGTTCCAAGGGAGGTTTTATCGAGATGTTTGAAGTCTAGAGTTGTACTTGTGACATACACTAGAGCGATTAAGGAAATGTATGTTGGAGCCAAGGCCCAAGCGAGAATGGTGGGAGTAGACTCAGAACACTTCCCAGTCCCGATAGGATTCCACCAAGGATCAACTCTTAGCCTATTTTTATTTGCTGATGATGGATGAATTGACACGATATATTCAAGGGGAGATACCATGGTGTTTGTTATTTGCAGATGCCATAGTATTGATTAACGAGACACACGACGAAATTAATGATAGGCTGGAGGTTTGGAGACAAATCCTAGAGTCTAAAGGTTTCAAGTTGAGCATGACTAAAATAGAGTACATGGAGTGCAAGTTCACTGACGCATCACATGAAGCAGATGTGAAAGTGAAATTGATACTTAAGTCATTCCCAGGAGAGGGCTTCAAGTATCTTGGATAAATAATCTAAGGAAATGGGGAGATCGATGATGATGTCACACTTCATATTAGAGCAGAGTTGATGAAATGGAGGCGTGCATCCGGTGTCCTATGTGATAAGAATGTGCCACTAAGACTTAAAGGTAAGTTTTATAGAGTGGTGGTTAGACCAATTATGCGTATGGGGCAGAGTGTTGGCTAGTCAAGAGCTCACATGTTTAGCAGATGAAAGTAGCGGAAATGAGGATGCTTAGATAGATGTGTGGGCATAATAGGGAGATATACGGGATAAGGTGGGAGTGACCTCCGTGGTGGACAGCGAGAAGCGAGACTGAGATAGTTCAGGCACATGAAGAGGAGGAGCACAGATGGCTCAATGAAGAGGTGCAAGAGATTGGCAGTGGTAGGTCTAAGGAGAGGTAAAGGTAGACCGAGAAAGGATTGGGGAGAAGTGATTAGACAGGACATGACACATCTTCAGTTCACCGAGGACATGACCTTAGATAGGAGAGCATGGAGGTCGAGGATTAAGATAGAAGGTTAGTAGGTAGTCAAGCGATTCCTCTCTTTTTTGTGGGAGAGTATGATTCTAGTTTAGAGCACCTTATATGCTCTCTCTTGTTATTATTATTACTGTTACTATTATTACTATTATTATCCTTATCATCATCATTATTTTTATTTTTCAATTATATTACTATTGTTGTTTCTTTTTACGTTGGATATCGTTACTATTTTGTTATCATTACTTTTCTTTTCTTTACTATTTTCATCTTAGCTCTTTTTACTCTTGTATTTTTCAAACCTATTTTGAAAACGTTTTTCTTGAGCCAAGGGTCTATTGGAAACAACCTCTCTATCTCACACATGGTAGGGGTAAGGTCAACTTACATCCCATCCTCCCCATGCCCCACTTGTGGGATCACACTGGTATGTCGTTGTTGTATGGTAGAAATGTTGTTAGCAATATCCTCATTGGACAGCTATATGCACTTTACCACATATATCATTTTCATCCTTTTGGATATCTGCCGCTTAAATCAGCCTTTATGTTGTCTAAGTTGCCTATCTTTATGCTTTCCTTGATTTTAAGGGGGGTGCAGCGCCTCTTTTTTGTCCAAAATATTATGAGAAAGTGAAACATTTTCTGTCCTACCTACTTTGCAGGAAAAAGGCAATGAATATGTCAAGACGGGCAAGAAACATTATTCGGATGCTGTTGATTGCTATTCGAGGGCAATAAATCAGAATGCTTTAAGTGATACTGAACAGTCAATTCTCTATTCAAACAGAGCTCATGTCAACCTTCTCTTGGGAAATTATAGACGTGCACTCCTGGATGCAGAAGACGCAACCAAATTAAATCCAAGTAATTTTAAGGTATGCTTTTTCACTATGCATCATGTGTCGTATTACGGGCCATACTTTCCTGCAAGTGCTGCATGTTCTTGGAGTATGTGACATGTATTTTATTTTATTCATAGGCACTTTATAGAGCAGCAAAAGCATCATTTTCTCTGAATCTGTTGGCTGAAGCAAAAGAGTTCTGTGAGAGAGGTCTTCAGCTGTCGTCATCTAATGAAGAACTGAAGAAGCTTGCTAGGCAGATTGATATACAAAAATCAGAAAAGGAACGGCGTGATGCTGAAGTATCTAAAGCAGTATCTTCTGCTAAGGTCTAAAACTATAGTTTTATCTGCATATAGTTACAAATCTTCATTCTGGTAGGTTCTCACCACTTAATATGAACTATACAGGCCCTGGTTTCTGCATTCGAAACTAGAGGATTAAAGATTGGGAAGGCCATGTATCAAGAACTCACTGGACGAAAAAAGCCAACATTAGACAGAAACAATATTCTTCATTGGCCCGTTCTTCTTCTGTATCCAGAGGTTATGTCCAGCGATTTCATAGAGGACTTCTGTGAGACTGACATGTTTTCAGCTCATCTTGATATGATATCCTTTGCTATACCCCCTATATATTGATATAAAAATAATAAATACGAATTCTTAAGCCAAATGTGGTTCTCTCTGCTTAACACCAATTTGACCAATCATTCTTATGTAACTAAAGCAAGTTATTGTTTTTCCATTATTATGAAGGATTTTGGTCATCCTTAGCTTCAATACATGTTTTCAGAAGGTTGTCCGCCTCTGCCATGGGATAAAGAAAATGCTTACACTCGTGATGCTATTGAGTTGTATTATGAGGTATATAAATGTTTTATCATCTCTGGTGGCAACAATTTTTTTACATTTCTATTTCTCATGTCACTCAGAGAATCATCCCAATACATAATCTTAATATGAGCACCTACTGGGCACCATTGAACATGGTTTTGCTCTACATAGATGGCTAACATACTGCTGTGTGCTCAAAATCTGGCACATTAAATTAGAAAGAATCTCATTATGATGAAGTCTTCTTAAAAAAATCACCTATGTTGGTGTTAATTGAATTTTGTGGTTTGATTTGACGAAATTAATATTATTGGAATTGAATTTTTTCAAGTTTGAAGTCCATTGGATAAAGATGCGCAAGTACAAATGCTTTTTGGTCCCGTTTGATCTTATTGTCAAATTGAAAGTAAGAGGTCTAACTGGTGCATCCCCCTAGAACTTTTTTATCAATTCTACTTCATGAAAAGGCGAACCTTCAGAAAAATTCTTTTATGAAATTGGGCATGTAGCCACCACAGTAAATTGGGTGAAGGAGCTTTAGATCTGTAGTAGCACAATGTTGAAGGCTGGAGCATCTGCTCCTTTGGGTCTTGAATATATCATCAGGGTAGTTGATAAGCTCTTTGGGGTGGTTTGGTTTAAAAACAGGTTATACATGGATTGTAATATAAGGATTAATGATGCAGGGGTTATAATGCAGAGGTTGCTTTTTATCGAGCCTTTGGTTCATTGTGTTAAAAATTGTATATAGTATATAACTTAAACTTGTGATTGGTTTAAACTGTATAAGAGTTTGGAGAAGGGTTTGAGAAGACCCACAGGGGTAGGTTTGGCATTTTGAATATTTTATCCATGTATAACTGCATCATGGTATTGTTATACCACATTAGTCTTGGGTATAAAACAATTCACCAATTATACCATGATTAGTTAAACGTGATTTTAAAACAGAAAGAAGGTCATACATGATTCAAAAGACAATCCAAACATTATAAAACAGTACTAAATCTTATACCATGATTGTTTCATTCAATCCGTCAAAATAAACTAGGTCTTAATGCTTTCCTTTTTAGTGCCACCAGTTCAAGCGGATGTAATGTGCTTCTCTATTCTGAACTTGTGATTGAGCAGGCTTGTGCTGGAGTCTGTTTATCCAAGCGAGATATTCTTCGCTATCTGCTTGAAGGAACAGCTGCTTCTCATGTGGAAGACTTTGGTAATGAGGAGAACGGTTCTGCTCAGAGTTCAACCAAGGGTGGCATTTTACAAGGTACACTCCCCCATCTCTATATTCGAACAGATGAAAATTTGAGGAAGCTCCACTTTCAAGACTATTGCAATCTATAGTAGATTTTCTGCCTAGTGTCTGAAACAAGAGACGCCTTGTACTAATTTGAAACATAGTGCAGATTATACTGTGTGCTGCTCTTAGGTGGTTCGCTGAGGGGTTTCCATGGTTTGGTTCACCCTTCTTTTTTCCAAAATACTTAAGACTTAATCACATTTTTGCTTGTTTATTGAGTATAATGAAAGTTAGACTCTCCAAACCATCACTGTTGTCTGGGCTTTCGTTTAATATGGGTTTGCAACTTTTTATTTTTAAAAAATGAGGAGTTGAACCATTGCCGACTTTATGTCTATGGGTACAATTATCTTCCCTCCTATTAACCTAAAGGATACTAGGATCTCTCACTTATTATATAAACAATGGCATACTTTTCAGTGGTAGATATTACAGTCTTGGCTCAAATGTACAAGTAGAGTCTTTCTGCAGTAGTAGCTTTTACTTTCAACGACCTTAATCTAGTGGTAGATATTACAGTCTTGGTTCAAATGTACCTCTTCTGCTCAGTGGTGGAGCCAGATTTTTCACCAATGGGGGGTCAAAATATAAAGAAGTAGACCCATAAAGAAGCCAAGGGGTGACGCTATGTAGTATATATACATTAAAATAAAATTTTACCTAGCTGCACAGTGTAATTTTCCGACAACCCTTGAATACATGTGGCTCTGCCACTGCTTTTGTAAAAAATGTGGTGCATCTTGATCCACGTCACTAGGCTGTCTTTTCCCTTTTGCCTTTATGGACTAATTCCGTTCTTATGTTTCTTCACTCGATCTTTTCAGCGGATGCTCCTAGATGGGTCAAAATTAATGAGAAAAGAACACTTTATGATGTTCTAAAGGAACCGAGTTTTGTTGTTACTGGAATCCCTGGTAAGCCAGTTTATTTCCTAGGATGTATTTGCACTTTATGTAGTCCCATCGCGCTCATCTAATGTGAGATTATAATCTTATGTTTTGTTGTAGTGTTTTGGGTTGTCTCAAGGAACTCCAGCTTCCATAAAGACTTCAAATCTGGAAACTGGGCTCCTCCAGAACTGGCATGAATTTTTGTGGAGTAGTTGCAATTCCCTTATGAGTTCCTATTGGCATGCGAGTGTCTTCGTGCTAAGTGTTTGATAATGTAACTTTGGTGTAGTTGATTTTGTCCATGTAAGAGTAGAGAGAATTAGGATTTTTGCTCATTCTGTAGACTGCAGCTGTGCAAAGTGCAAATCTTTAAGGTTTCAGCTGTTTGTAGGTGTAAATTATGGGTAGGAGGAGAATTGTGTTGGTGTTTACCTGTTAACAAAATGAAACGTGTTTTATTCATTTATTAAAGGACATTATGGGAGAGGGAGAGAGAGAGAGTAGTTGTGATCATATAGAAGACTGGACTGGTTAAAATTATGTCTGTTCTGGCAACACAGACTCGGATATGCAATAATATCAAATGTTTCATTATTTTATCGTTGCTCTTTAGCCTTTACTACTGTAGTTGATTTGATCAATGTTCAACCAACATCAAACTTTATGGCTTCCTTCTGCTAAGTCCCACGTGCAATAGAAATACGGCCGTATCTCCCAAAAACTAATACAATAGATTATTGAGTTTATAGTCTCCAGTATATAACAGTTACTATTTTGTCCTGACGTCATAAAATTGATACTTTGCTAATCCATATGATAAAACATTTAAAAGAACCGTATCAATTGTTGTTACTTCATGGAGTATAAATAACGAATTGAATTTACCTACCAATTTACGAGTCAAATTTGATTCTTTGTTTAACTCATTGAAGATTCTGCCTCAAGAATCTCCAGGAATCTCGTTTCAATTAACCTTTCTCCGATTTCCACTCTTGAAATTCTTTCACATTCCTCCTCCATATATACCACTGAAATTCTACCTCTTAGAATTCACATACGCATCATTAGTACTATGGCTGCTCCCATGTGCTCCGCCGTGGATCTCAGCCCCCTCTTAGGTGGCGCCACCGCAGCGGCCGAGTACATTTGCCACCACTTTAACGACGTTTCTGATAAATTCATTGACACAGGCTTTGCAGTTGACACTACTTTTCTACTATTTTCTGCCTATTTAGTCTTTGCCATGCAACTTGGTTTTGCAATGTTATGTGCTGGCTCAGTTAGAGCCAAAAATACTATGAACATAATGTTAACTAACGTAATTGATGCCATAGCAGGTGGTCTTTTTTATTACCTATTTGGTTTTGCCTTTGCATTTGGTAGCCCATCAAATGGTTTCATTGGTCATCATATTTTGGCCTCAAGAATTTCCCTTCAGAGGGTTCAGATTTTGGCTATTTCTTATACCAGTGGTTGCTGCAGCAGGAATAACAAGTGGTTCAATTGCAGAACGCACTCAATTCATCTCCTATTTAATGTACTCTTCATTTTTAATAGGCTTTGTATATCCAATTACAGCCCAATGGTTTTGGTCTGGATATGGTTGGGCCAGCCCAGCAAGAAATGATGGGACTCTTTTATTTGGGTCAGGGGTAATTGATTTTGCTGGTTCAGGGGTTGTTCATATGGTAGGTGGAATTGCAGGTTTATGGGGTGCTTTAATTGAAGGTCCAAGAATTGGGAGATTTGATCATGAAGGAAAACCAGTATTAATGAAAGGACATTGGTTGTTTTTGGAACTTTTTTGTTATGGTTTTAATCCTGGTTCTTTCATGAATATTTTGAAGGCTTATGGAAATAATGGGTCATATTATGGACAACGGCGTGCTTTGCAAGAGCTGCTGTTACTACTACATACACACTCTCTGGATGCACAGCTGCTTTAACAACATTATTTGGAAAAAGGTTATGTTAAAGGACAATGATCTTGAATTTCCTGAAATTGTGTCTTTTGATTAGTTGCATGATTTCGATGTATATATATTTGTAAGTGCATAACATTTATGTTATTTTTTATAAGCTAAGTTCATTGTGTGTACAAGTGTTGTGGAATTATTCCTTTTGCTGGAAAGTGTTTTGCATGCACATTGAGGACATGGGATTTTGATGAATTCGTGATTCATGTATGACAAATTACTTTGTTTCATGTAACCATGGGTTTAAAAGTCTCTCTTTTTACAACTCTCTAATGGCATGGCATGGCCGAGTAGTCAATAAAGTAAGAAATACCTGACCATCAAGTTCCATGGACAAAAATACTAAGTGGTTGTTATTTGTCTGTCTCAATCTTGATGGGAAGAATTACCTAATATTTGTGTTGGTGAGAGAAAATAAGTATTTGATAAATTAATTAAGGTACATGCAAGTTGATCCAGACACCCCCGTTAAAAAGATTCTCTTTATAACTTCATATAGCTTTGTAAGAAAGATTTCTCTCGTGAAGAAGTGTGCTCTGGTCTAACATTCCTCTTCCTCTAACAGGTTACTCATTGGCCACTGGAACTTAACGGACGTCTGCAATGGTTTGCTAGGCGGCTTCGCAGCGATCACAGGAGGCTGCTCTGTGGTAGATCCATGGGCAGCCATAATTTGTGGATTTATTGCAGCTTGGGTGGTTGTAACAAGCTCGCGGAGGGAGAAATTCCAATACGACGATCCACTAGAAGCAGCACAACTCCACGGTGGTTGTGGTGCATAGGGTATTATTTTCACAGCATTATTTGCTGAAAAAAAGTACATAAACGAGATATATTCAGGCAAAGAAGGGAGACCATATGGATTGCTAAGGGATGGTGGAGCAAAGATGTTAGCAGCACATGTAGTGCAAATAGTTGTGATTGTTGGATGGGTGAGTGTGGACATTGTTCTGGATTCTGCATAAGCTAAAGCTTTTGCGGATATCAATGGACGATGAAATTGCAGGAATGGATCTCACTAGTCATGGGGGGGTATGCTTATTACAACGACGATAATGACGAACAGACACACAAAAATGCATTGGCTCCCAAGTTGGAGATGACTGGTAGAGAAATAGTTTAGTTTAGGTGGTGATCATGCTGCAGTAGTTTATTTGACAAATTTAGATGAAATAAACATGTTATCGTACATAGAATTGCAGTAGTATTACAGTGGGGGAGCCACATTGAACAAGCACCCCTTCACTAAAAAATTAGACTATATTGTTAGATAATTTTTTATAGTTCATGTATATTTACTATATATTGACTCTTCTTAACTTTTTGATGTAGCTAATTATTTATTTTTTGACACTTCTTGATGAAAATTCTGACTCTGCCACTAATAGTATACGAGTAGTTTTGAAAGTAGATTTTACTATTACTTTACTTTAATTTACTTTACTATTATTATTTAGAAGCGAGAGTTGAGGGCCTCTTCGTCGTCCTGGGGTTATTTTAGGAAATCACCATCCTGCTTGGGGTTATTTTTGGTAATTTTTATCTGAGTGTTGTGTGTGCACATCGCTTTTGATCAACACGTGTTGCCAGGTACGGTTTTCAGTCGACCAACCCCTCTCTCTCTCTTTCGTCTTCTTCATCGAGGATTTAACAAATAAACCCTAATAGGCAGAGGAATGGGCAAAGCGCCTGCTTTTTCGTCCTTTTGTACTTCATTTTACTATTTATTGGCTTCGTTGCAAACAACATATATGGGCTTTGAGCTATTCATTAAATATAATATTTAGCGGCTTAGGTGAATTCTATGGTTTCGAAAACGGATTTGACTGTTTGAAGGAATGAACCGCTCATTGTCGTCTCCAGATAGTGATTACTTGTTCAATTCAGCTGGCTTTGAAGATATTGATCCTACCATTGGTAAGTTTGTCCTCACTTGTAGTAAAAATCTTTTATGAGTATCAAATCTCGAATATTAGCATGTAATGATCCAATAATACAACGCTTCTAGGTTGAGCAGGTTTCAACGAAATGAGTCTTGTGTTGAACATTAGAAAATCTGACATTTCCAGCACTCTATTTATTTTCAATTTATAGTCACCTCATTGGAGTTTGATAATCATTTCACATAATACTAATAGAGATTATACTCGGTAACCTGTAGTTTAAGTTATGGTTTAAATTTATGTCAAAAGATGGTATGGTAGAAAACGCTTTTTTGATGATCAGTTTACTTCTAGCACGGGGGCAACATTATCCTGCTTTATTACATGTGCAAATAGATGGATCATAACCCTTTCTTAGGGTGTATGCTTGATGGATACATTGGAATATAATGAGAAACAAAACAGTGGCTATACATGGTTCGTGGTTACCAAGAAAATGCCTCATTTAAGATCAAGTTGTAAATGTGGGGAGTAATTGTCCTACTAAAGCAAAAGGGCCCTCGGGGTACCAACTATGGTCTAATGGGCGATTATTGAAGCTTCAGGCTATAGTGTTATCACACCTGAAACGATTGTGATGATGTGAACCAAACTCTTGAGACTAAAAAAGATGATGTAGGAAGCAAAGGAGACATTGAATAAATAAGTTGTAATCTAGATGCGCTAAGAATGCATAGTTTAACATATAAAAATTACTTGTTATTGTAACACTCCTCAAATCTATAAAAGTTTCAACACACGCTAAATATAAAATTTAATTTTTTTTATCTTATCTTGAGTACATAAAAAGAAAAGATATACTTCTATTACGGACTTAAGCCCTTGTGATTGACTTTTGATTTACTTCTCTATTTATAAATAATTTGATATACAATTAAGGGAATATTATTAATTATTAAAAGTATATATCATTAAATACTTGTTAGGTAAAAAAAAAAAAGAAGAGCAAGACACCTAATATTTGGGCCTAAAGCCCATAAAATATTCTGTTGAAAGACAAAAAAAAGAAAAGGGAAAAGGATTAAAGCCTTAGAAGGAACGAGAACGACGGCTGGAAAACAATTACTAAGAATTAAACACAACAAAGGCAGCGTTGTGTTTTACAAGGAGCAAGAAATAGAGGTAGCGTTGCTTCTCGACTACTTCAGACCTTCTTTAGGTCACGATTGAGATAATTCTTTTTATAGGATTGTAAGTTATAATATCATTATACACTAGAATCTAATACCCTAATGGGGTAAATTCATAGAGAAGTTTTACAAAACCTCAAAAACATCCATCAAGTACGAGTTAAGTTTTTGGTGTTACAAGATAAATTCTTCACTTTTATTAGGTTGCTATAAGGGGTTAAGGTTGTTAGAGATAGTAAAGAATTATTAGAATAAGACCTCACCCAAAAAATTAGAAATTTAGAAGTTGAACCTAAAGTTTTTAGAGTTGAGAAAAGATTAATACTTTGGGAAAGTTGGATACTTATTGTGACTTATTGTTGTAGTATTTGATCATTGAGTTGATTACAAGAATTGGAACTTACATTGTTGCTTGAAAGGAGAAATTGAGATGAGTAGATATAACCCTTTACTAAAGTGGATTTACTCACAAAAACACACCCACAAAGTGTTTGATAAAATGTATTAAAGAGTCAACATGTGCTTAATTGGAACGCGTGAATACATGTTGACTAAGTATATTCTAGTTAAAGCTTATATATTTTTCTCGAGAAGTATAATCATCTATTTTTTTTATATTTTTATGTTTTATTACGTGATCTTACATGTTAAAGCTTCGAGAGTTAGATAGAACTTTTAAATATAATTTGAGTAATTTTATTTCATGCTTATGCTATGTACACACTCAAGAATATTATTATGAATATTGATAGATCACTTTCAAACAAGATTTGGATTTGAAAAGTCACAAGAAGAAGTTTTAAAAAGAAAAGATTTTTAGGAGTATCCTCTATTCTCAGAAGGGGTCATCGTCCAAGCTGAGGGTCCTGACCAAGGCGTTGTCTTCCTGAAACTACTTGTGCCAAAATAGGAAACACACGAGCCGGAGGTCTCATTTCTGAGAATTTACTTAGCCAGGCTAAGGTATGATACATGAGCGTTGAGTACCATAAAGCGAGTGGCACATCGTGGATTGAGTCTATCCGATCAGGTTGGGATAGAACCCATGCCGATCACATGGATAAGTCAGGATAGTTGGAACTCCCGAAGTATGAAGTGAAGTATTTTTTTAAGAAAGAAAAAGAAAAGAATTTCTTTTAGAATATTCATAAACTGCTGTTACGCAATTATTTTAGAATTGTTCTTAGAAGCTTTATGTTTTCCATGCATTTAGAACCTTTGATCGTAATGTATATTTTATTAAAGTTTCGTCCCCTGCCGTTGAGACTCATTGAGTACAATGGATGGTACTGACATTCTCTTTTGGGAACCTACGTTGGTCTGAGGTACAACGTAGGAACCGATTTTGCAGGCGAGCAAGCTACATATTAGGACCTTCATCCCTTCCAGTACTATTGGTGAGCTCCGCTTTTGTTAGTGGAGTATTTCTTTTAGTCATCTTTAATTAGTTATTTATTTGTTTACTTGGAGAACTAGCCAGGCAATCTCATGTCCTGAGCAGTGCGTTAGTTTATTAGTAGAGGTTTCTGGACATAGTCGATATGTTAAGATTCAAATATTTTTGATAATAACTTAGCAGTATTTCAGTGGTTACTACGAATAATGTTTTGAAGTTGATTTATTTTAGATATTTAAATTAATTAAAAGTATTTGGTATCAGAGCCTTAGGTTTATGGGGTCCTAGGGGTCTATGAAACCGTGCCAGTAGAGTCTTATTTATGGGTATGAAGCGCGCCATACTTATAAGAGGAGGCTACAAGCATTTAGGAAAAGTCTCATTTTTTTCATACTTTAGATCGTGCAATAGAGCTACCTCTATGAAATTTTCTGATGTATTCGTTTCTCCAAAATTCGCAGAAATGGCTCGTACTCGCAACTCTGACACCGACATTCAGGATGCTACTCAAGAAACTATTGCTACTATTGTGTCTCAAGGTAGAACTAAGAAGGCTTCAACTCAGAAAAGGAAGGGTAAATCCACAAAGGGGGTTCAAGTACCTCGGATTGAACATGAAGAAGGGGTGCAGCATGATGAGCCAGTACCTCAGGATCCAGTGTCACCCCCAACAGCAGTTCCGGCTCAGACAACTATATCTCCATAGGTGGGTCAGATGTTTAATGCTGTCAACAGTTCCATGGAGATGTTTAAAGCCTTCATAGCTAACCAGAATGAGAGAAGAGATGAGATTCCACCTCAATCAAATAGACAGAACAATTCAGAATCCTCAAGAGTGAATGAATTTTTTAAGCTGAGTCCTTCATTGTTTTGTGGTACTATAGTTGATGAAGATCCAATTTTGTGGCTGGAAGGTGTCAAGAAATCCTTCAGAGCGATTAAGGCATTTGATGATGAAGCTATGGAGTTGGCTGCTTACCAGCTTAGACATGTGACCGACGCTTGGTTTGAGATGTGGGAAAAGGAAAGAGATCAAGATGATGGTCCTCCTACTTGGGAAGAATTTGAAGAGGCCTTCATGGCTAATTGTATACCATAAGTGTAACGACCCGGTCGGTCGTTCCGTAGAATTTGCATTATTATTGCTGTTTTTGCCTTGTCATAGATTGGTATTACTGTTTATGATGTGTTAGAGTCGATTGGCTCGGGTTCGGAATGGGGGTAGTGAGAATTGAGTCATTTAGTCTTTAAAAATAGCTTTATAGTTGGAAAAGTCAACTGAGGGTTGACTTATTGGTAAACGAACTCGGAATGCGGATTTTATGGTTCGGATAGCTTCGTTAGGTGATTTGGGACTTAGGAGTGTATTCAGAATATTTTTGTGATGTCCGGTGTAGAATTAGGCTTGAATTGGCGAAAGTTAGTTTTTGGTGATTTTCGGTCGGCAGTGGAAAATAGGCTATCGGGGTCGGAATGGAATTCTGGAAGTTGGAACAGATTCGTAATTTCATTTTGGATATGTCTGGAAAATTTCAGGTCCATCGGAGTTGTTTTGGATAGTTTCAGCATTGTTGGTGGATTTTAGAAATTTCAAAGTTCTTAGGCGTGAATCCTGCGTGATTTTGGTGTTTTGATGTTATTTCTAGTATTTTGAGAGTGCAACTAAGTTTGAATAATCAATTATGATGTGTTGGTAACTCTGGTTGGGGTCCCGAGGGGTTCAGGATTGATTTCGGGTGGTTAACGGGCATTTTTAGACTTAGGAATAATGCTGTTTTTCTGGTGTTTTGACAGATGAAGGTCCTTCATCGCGATCGCGTAGGTGAAGATGCGATCGCGTAGAGTAATCTAAGGTTCATGCGAAATTGTGCATCGCGATCGCAGGAACAGGAGTGCGATCGTATAGGTTTGGAGGGATGAGCAGTGCGATCGCGTGTGTGGAGGTGCGATCGCATCGGGCTAGGAAGCAGAGCTTCGCGATCGCGTGAGCTAAGCCGCGATCGCAGAGAGTAATTTTGGAAGCTGGGGAATTTTTGATTCGCGATCGCGATGTGGGTCCCGCAATCGCGATGAATAAGAACTGGGCAGTTTATAATTAAACCTTCCGCGACCATTAAACCTTTAAACACCATTTTTGAACGGGAAAAGCGCTTAGAGGCGATTTTGAAGAGAGAAAATTATAGTTCTTCATTGAGGTAAGTATTTTGGACCCAAAAACTCGATTATAGGTGATTAAGGAACATAATATCAGTATTTACTTCATGAAAATCAGTAGAAAAAGATAGGGTTAGGGCTTGAGATTATGAGACCTTTAGGGATCGATTTGAAGGGTCAAACGAACTCCGATTTTAGCGTTCTTTATATGTACAGACTCACGAGATGATGAAGAACATTTTGGTATAAAATTTGTCGAGTCCGAGATGCGGGCCCGGGGGTCGGCTTTGGCTAATTTCGGATTTTGAGCTAAATTTGGTACTTTTCAATTGGAATTCATTCCTTTAGCATAACTTGATGATAAATATCTAATATTTATAGATTTGGAGAGCTCGGAAGTTGATTCGAGAGGCAAGTGGGTTGCATAGTAGCTTTTCGGGCTAGTATGAGGTAAGTAATGTCTTTAAATCCTGTCCTGAGGGTATGAAACCCCCGACTTTGCATCCTTCACAGATTTTGGAAGGCAAAGATTGGAAATTTGGAAATATATTCCTTTTTAGGCAACTATTGAGTTGCGAAACCGATTTTAAAGCCTATGCTTAATAGTATTGATATATTTTGATATAATTTGGGCTGCAAGCCATGTTTGGGGCCTAGTGCCGATCTGTTTACCCCTTGGGGGCTGTTTTTACTATTTTCCTCACTTGATATGTTATGATTTCCACTCAGTCTTTTTTTGATAATTGTTTTGACACTCAGAGTATTTTGATATTATTTCTTGAAGATGAAACACTGTTTTGGGTCGAGAACCCAGTATAATGATGACCCGAGTGACATGTTGAGAGTGTCTGACTGAGTGAGACCGCGGGCCAATATTGTGAGGATGTTATGATACGAGAGAGGCGGAGGGCCAGTATTGTGAGTGATTTATGCCATGATGTGGCTTGTTATAGCGTTTGGGCTGTAGGAGCCCCTCCGGAGTCTGTACATCCCCAGTGAGCGCAGGTACCTACTGAGTGTGAGTGATGCCCGCGGGGCTGATACTGAGTGACTGTGAGGTTGCCCACTGGGCTGATACTGAGTGACTGTGAGGTTGCCCGCTAGGCTGATATTGAGTGATGGTGAGGTGCTGAGGGAAATTATTACGAGAAATGATTATGGCCCGAGGGGCATATTTATGATGATTTTACTGAGTTTTTGACTGTGATTCACTTCGTTTTTCAAACTGATTTTACTGAGAGTTTTACTGAGATATATTGAAATTATACTTGTTTCAAAGGATTTCTGGAAATTGATTTTCGAACTTATGTATTTGATGAATACTTTATGGTGACTTGGTGTTTTACTGTTTTTGTGAATTGGTGTATCTGTGCTGTTTGTTCGTATTTCTCAGACTGTGATTTATTTTCATTACTACTGAGTTGGCGTACTCATCATTACTCCATATGCCTCTGTGCACAGATCCAGGTACCGGTTCGGAGCAGTAGCTGCCTTCGTTCGCTTTCAGCAAATTCACGGGATTTTGAGGTAGCTGTCCAGCGTCCACAACTTCTTCATTTCCCTTTCTTTATTAGTATTAGTATTTACTTCATAAACATTGATTAAGACATTAGCAGAGTTAGTTTATTTTCTTAGATGCTCATGATTATTGACTCCAGTCTTGGGAGGATTGTTTAGAATGTTAGATTATTATTGGGGCGCAAAGACTTAAAGAAATTATTTTATGCTTTGTTGTTGCTTGTTATTGATTATTGAAATATTATAATAGAACGGATGCGTAGTTATGTGATGGTTGGCTAGCCTAGTTCCACGATAGACGCCATCACGACCTGTTAGGAATTGGGGTCGTGACAAGTTGGTATCAGAGCTCTAGGTTACATAGGACTCAACGGTCATGAGTAGGTTTAGTAGAGTCTTGCGGATCGATACAGAGACGTCTGTACTTATCTTCGAGAGGCTGCAGAACCCTTAGGAAACATTCCACATTCTTGAATTCTTGTCGTGCAAATCCATTTTATTCATCCAAAAGAGGAACTCCTTGAATTCCTTTCAAGTATTCGAATGCGCACGCGAGCGTTTGGTATCAGTTGTGCATCGTCGGCTTGTGACTTCCATGGGTGAGATGTGATTTTTAACATGTTAATAATGGGCCAGTCGGAAGGAATTGAGGTCGGATTTTGTCTGTGGCTTGAGTGTTGAGATTTCAATTGGGTGAGCACATGTGTTGGGGGACTTATATGTTTGTTTGTGTCCTTATTGATGGAACTTTGTGACTAGATGACTACATGGTGAATGTGGATCGGATAGTTAGATGTATTCAGGTTATTTGATTGTGACCAAAATGAATTGGCGGGAGATGTGGCAAGAGCCATTGATTATTTGACTTCTGTATTGAGTTAGAATATGGATTCGAGTTATGAGTATTGAAGGACCTCTCGTGTAGTTTAGTTGTGGAGTGAAGTGGATTTTCCTGTGGTGTTTTGAGTTCCTGGTGATGTCTTTTGGGATCAATGCCCCAGCAATGTTCATGTATTTGATTGACGGTGTATTCAGCCGTTTTATAACTCCTTTGTTGTTGTATTTATTGATGGCATCCTGCCGTCCTCTCGTAGCCAGGGATAACATATCAACATTTGATGATGGTATTACAAGGATATATGGAAGAGAAGCTTTGTGCAAAATTCTCCAAGTGTAAATTTTTGGCTCAGTTCAGTAGCATTCTTGGGACACGTAGTGTCCAGTGGAGGTATCTATGTGGTCAGACGAGTGTGAGTAGAGCTTCCAGAAGCTCAATAATTACTTGACCACAACTCCAGTGTTAGTATTGCCATCAGCTTCAGGTTTTTATACCGCTTAATGGGATGTCTTGGGGGCAGGCAGTGGTTGTGTTCTAATGTAGGAAGGTATAGTAATTGCGTGATAGCTATGATTTCTGGAAGTGTATAGGGAGATATCATTTTGGGGTTAAGCAAGTAGGGGTATCTCCTGCGGGTTGTCTTGAGGTGTGTGACCCTTATGTTTATCTGTAGCAAGTTCTCTCTATCAGTAAATGATGTATGTTGTAATTTGAGTTTAAATCACTTGTGGGAGTTTGCATGACCATTACAATGTTGAATGCGATATTTGCATTTGATTTGAGTGTTAGATGGTTTGGGTCAGATGAGCTTATGGAGGATTTAGTTGAACCTCACCACAGTATGGTGGCAGTGATAGTGTATGGGCACCGTGAGTTATTGTTTGTCTTGATCTTTGGCTTTGAGCCAAGTGGGGGAGTCCGCTAATGATAAGTTGATTACACGATTATGTGTTGTATTGGTTTCGGTTCGAGGTATGTTGGTAAATCAGTTATGACCTACAGAGGTGGAGTCTGAGAATGACTCGAGTGATGAAAATTCTTCGAGATAGTGGAATTCATTGTATGATGGAATTGTACTGGTAAGTGTAGAGTGTGCAATTTATGAGTGTGCTTGTTGCTTCAAAGGTGTGGATTACTTTCCTAGTATGTGGATTGCAAGCGGGGTCAGGTCCTTCCATTTACTTGGTTAGTGTAATTGAAATTGCGTAGAGTAAATGACGTTCGAGAATGGTTCAGACGGATTCAAGGTTATATGTAGCGATCGGGGATCTTCAATGTGTGAGAAGGGCTAGAACTGAGATTTACGGGGAAGGTGTCAAGTCTTGTGGTGTATTTGCATTATCATGGATTCTATCCATCAATATCAGGAAAGTGAAGGTAATGACTTTAAATTCGCAGGAAGTCTCTTCAGGGTAAGTATTTCTAATGTGGTGCATTTGGGTATAATTGAGGGAGTATTCAGCGGCTTATGAGCCTTAGACAATATATTTTTATGCTCGGGTGTCGTGCGGTGAGTCGGGATTGAGAATTGCGGTATTATGGCAAGAAGAAGTATTAATTCGAAGGTAAGTCAGAAGGAACTTGGATAAATAGGAAAGCTTGGTAGTAGGTCGAATCGACATGATAAGGGATATGGTTAGTTCTTTGGGTGTTTATAGGTAATGAGTTATTACAAGTGTTTCTTAGCAATTCTCTTGGAGTTTGGTGGCATGCTTATCTTGGTTGAGTTAGAAGGATTCAGTCCTGGCGGTTTGGTGTTGTACAAATGTGATTCGGGAGTTCTTGATGGTTTCTACCACAGTTAGAAATGTATATTTTTCACTGGCGTGAGGGCCATGTGATGTATAGTGATTTTTCTTCTAAATGGGATCATAGAAAGTTCTTGGTTAGTTGAGTACGTAGTTGTTTGTGGCTAGGAAGGGAGCATGAATTTCTCATATTTATCATAGGATTGCATGGCGTATGAGGTATTTTATGTATAGTGGAGAGTAGTTTGAGGTCACGATTCAGTTCTGGAAGGAAGGTCAGAACTGGCAGTTTCAGATGATTAGGTAAAGGATACCACTATTGGGTGGATGGATGAGAGTATACATTCATAAAGGACAATGTGTTTAAGGCAATGTGTTTGAATAAGGGTGTTTCATTGGTGTTACGACGCTCTCTCGTTGGATCGACTGCTGGTATTTAAGGTTTCTTGGTGACACAGAGGAATAATGGGGGTATCCCTCGCGGAATGATAAAGTATTAGGGGCATGTTATATATTTGAGTGGTGGAATTGGGATCAAATATAGTAATTGGTGAGCCTCATGGATTTTGAGATTGAGAGTTTTCATGAACAAATTATTTTTGTAGTTGTGAACTACGAGGATGCGAGCAAAGCTAGTCAGGTGTTAGTATATGTCATGATTCAGTCATTATGAACCTTTGGAGAGTTATCTACCTGTTGTGGATGACCATAGTTGATTTGGAATATAATTATTGGTAGGCCTGTATGGGTGTGTGTTCTACACTGAGTCGGAATTTGTTGACCCCAAATTTCTATTGTTGAGGGATGTACCATTTGATTGTCATTGAGCTTATTCGTGTTTTGGAGTGATCTATGAGTTACCTTTCGGTGTTTCGAGGAGTTGTGATCGTTGGTTATATATGTGCATAGGGTGCAGTTCTATCGGGGTTTTATAGCGAGGTTTTGTTTGATAAGAGGTTATTTACCGGTATTGGGTTGTTATGAGCAGCGATTGGGATTAGGAGTCATCACTATGAGTGTTGAGTCATGCGGTATATTATGTTATTTCATCTTGTGTTGCGGATATGGATTGATACATCGTGTTCAGACTATTTCAGCTTATAGTCGTGGAAATTTGATCTTGTGAATGGACTCAGAAGTGGAAATTTAGTTCTAAGGTTTATGGGTCAAGATCGGACTTCGAAATTTAAATTGTGTTGTGCTATTAGACCTATAAGGGGTAAGGTGACGTGGAATCACCTTCGAATATGTGCATTACACAACAATTTTGGTGGTGTTTGGAACAACTCTAGGCACGTTCAAGGACGAACATATATTTAAGTGGGGGAGAATGTAGCGACCCGGTCGGTCGTTCCGTAGAATTTGCATTATTATTGTTGTTTTTGCCTTGTCATAGATTGGTATTACTGTTTATGATGTGTTAGAGTCGATTGGCTCGGATTCGGAATGGGGGTAGAGAGAATTGAGTCATTTAGCCTTTAAAAATAGCTTTATAGTTTGGAAAGTCAACTAAGAGTTGACTTATTGGTAAATGACCTTGGAATGCGGATTTTATGGTTCTGATAGCTTCGTTAGGTGATTTGGGACTTAGGAGTGTGTTCAGAATATTTTTGTGATGTCCGGTGTAGAATTAGGCTTGAATTGGCGAAAGTTAGTTTTTGGTGATTTCCGGTCGGCATTGGAAAATAGGCTATCGGGGTCGGAATGGAATTCCGGAAGTTGGAACAGATTCGTAATGTCATTTTGGATATGTCCGCAAAATTTTTGGTCAATCGGAGTTGTTTTGGATGGTTTCGACATCATTGGTGGATTTTAGAAATTTCAAAGTTCTTAGGCTTGAATCTGGCGTGATTTTGGTGTTTTAATGTTATTTTTAGTGTTTTGAGTGTGCAAATAAGTTTGAATAATCAATTATGATGTGTTGGTAACTTTGGTTGGGGTCCCGAGGGGCTCGAGATTGATTTCGGGTGATTAACGGGCATTTTTAGACTTAGGAATAATGTTGTTTTTCTGGTGTTTTGACAGCTGAAGGTCCTTCATCGCGATCGCGTAGGTGAAGATGCGATCACGTAGAATAATCTAAGGTTTCAGAAAAAATTGTACATCGCGATCGCAGGAACAGGAGTGCGATCGCATAGGTTTGGAGGGATGAGCAGTGTGATCGCATGTGTGGAGGTGCAATCGCAGCGGGCTGGGAAGCAGAGCTTCGCGATCGCATGAGCTAAGCCGCGATCGCAGAGAGTAATTTTGGCAGTTGGGGAATTTGTGATTCGCGATCGCGATGTGGGTCCCGCGATCGCGATGAATAAGAATTGGGCAGTTTATAATTAAACCCTTTGCGACCATTAAACCTTTAAACACCATTTTTTAACGGGAAAAGAGCTTAGAGGCAATTTTGAAGAGAGGAAATCACCGTTCTTCATTGAGGTAAGTATTTTGGACCCAAAAACTCGATTATAGGTGATTAAGGAACATAATATCAGTGTTTACTTCATGAAAATCAGGAGAAAAAGATGGGGTTAGGGCTTGAGATTATGAGACCTTTAGGGATCGATTTGAGGGGTCAAACGAACTCCGATTTTAGCGTTCTTTATTTGTATGGACTCGCGAGATGATGAAGAACATTTTGGTATAAAATTTGTTGAGTTCTGAGACGCGGACCAGGGGGTCGTTTTTTGGCTAATTTCGGATTTTGAGCTAAATTTGGTACTTTTCAATTGGAATTCATTCCTTTAGCATAATTTGATGATAAAGATCTAATATTTATAGAATTGGAGCGCTCGGAAGTTGATTCGAGAGGCAAGCGGGTTGCAGAGTAGCTTTTTCGGGCTAGTTTGAGGTAAGTAATGTCTTTAAATCCTGTCCTGAGGGTATGAAACCCCTGACTTTGCATCCTTTCAAGGATTTTGGAATGCAAAGATTGGAAATTTGGAAATATATTCCTTTTTAGGCAACTATTGAGTTGCGAACCCGATTTTAAATTGTAGGCAACTATTGAGTTGCGAACCCGATTTTAAAGCTTATGCTTAATAGTATTGATATATTTTGATATAATTTGGGCTGCAAGCCATGTTTGGGGCCTAGTGCCGATCTGTTTACCCCCTTGGGAACTGTTTTTACTATTTTCTCACTTGATATGTTATGATTTCCACTCAGTCTTTTCTTGATAATTGTTTTGACATTCAGAGTATTTTGATATTATTTCTTGAAAATGAAACACTGTTTTGGGTCGAGAACCCGGTATAATGATGGCTCGAGTGGCATGCTGAGAGTGTCTGACTGAGTGAGGCCGCGAGCCAATATTGTGAGGATGTTATGATATGAGAGAGGCCGAGGGCCAATATTGTGAGTGATTTATGACATGATGTGGCTTGTTATAGCGCTTGGGATGTAGGAGCCCCTCCGGAGTCTGTATACCCCCAGTGAGCGCAGGTACCTACTGAGTGCGAGTAATGCCCGCGGGGCTGATACTGAGTGACTGTGAGGTTGCCCGTTGGGCTGATACTGAGTGACTTTGAGGTTGCCCGCTGGGCTGATACTGAGTGACTTTGAGGTTGACCGCTGGGCTGGTACTGAGTGATGGTGAGGTGCTGAGGGAAATTGTTACAAGAAATGATTATGGCCCGAGGGGTAGATTTATGATGATTTTACTGAGTTTTTGAATGTGATTCACTTCGTTTTTCAAACTGATTTTAATGAGAGTTTTACTGGGATATATTGAAATTATACTTGTTTCAAAGGATTTATTGAAATTGGTTTTCGAACTTATGTATTTGATGAATACTTTATGGTGACTTGGTGTTTTACTGTTCTTGTGAATTGGTGTATCTGTGCTGTTTGTTCGTATTTCTCAGACTGTGATTTATTTTCATTACTACTGAGTTGACGTACTCATCATTACTCCATGTGCCTCTGTGCACAGATCCAGGTACCGGTTCGGAGTAGTAGCTGTCTTCGTTCGCTTTCAGCAGATTCACGGGATTTCGAGGTAGTTGTCCATCGTCCGCAACTTCTTCATTTCCCTTCCTTTATTAGTATTAGTATTTATTTCATAGACATTGATTAAGATATTAGCAGAGTTAGTTTATTTTCTTAGACTTTCATGATCATTGACTCCAATCTTGGGAGGATTGTTTAGAATGTTAGATTATTATTGGGGCGCAAAGACTTAAAGAAATTATTTTATGCTTTGTTGTTGCTTGTTATTGATTATTGAAATATTATAATAGAATAGATAGGTAGTTATGTGATGGTTGGCTAGCCTAGTTCCACGATAGGTGCCATCATGACCTGTTAGGATTTGGGGTCGTGACAAGAAGAGGATAGGGAATCTAAGACTACAGAGTTTGAGCAGCTCAATCAAGGGAATAAAAGTGTGCAAGAGTACTGCATGGAATTCATAAGTTTGGCTAAGCATGCTCCTCACATGGTGAAGACAGAAAAAGCAAAGATCCGCAGGTTTGTTGGCAGTTTGGCTTACCACATTAAGGATACGACATCAGCTGCAGTGGTAGGAATGACAACTTTCTCCTCGGTTGTGAGATTTTCCAAGCACTTAGAAAAAGACAGACAATAAAGGAGAGAAGAAAAAGAGCATAACAATAAAGCTCGGACAACGGGCGAGTTTAATAGTACATCTTGCAGAGGTGGAAGGGGTTCCTCTACTAAGGTGTCATTATCACCAACTCAGTCTAGTCATCAGTCAGGTGATGGGTCTAACTTCAGACGTACTCAGAGTTATGGAAACCAGTCTCGCCAAAATCAGAATTTTAGGACATCATCCTCACATAGCCAGGATCATACTGAGCAACATTCACAATAGCAAGGTCTTTGTGGAACATGTAAGCGGAAACATCAGGTCATTGCAAGCTCGGGTTTCACTGTTGTTATCATTGCGGAGACAGTGGTCATATAAAGGCAAACTACCCAAAGTTGCGACGTAATTTCAGTGGGGGATCAACTCGTCCTTCTAGTTCCTCAGCTACTACAGTTGCACCACCTCAGGCTCGTGGTTCTCATAATCAGCCCGGGCATGGAGCAAACAGAGGTGCAGATCGAGTTACTCAGGGAGGGGGATAACCCCGTTTGTTTGCTACACTTGATCATCAGAGTGCATAGGCATCTGCAGAAGTTATTGCATGTGTACTTCTAGTCTGCTCACATAATGCTTATGCCATAATTGATCCAAGTTCAACGTTTTCGTACGTGACTCCATACCTTGCAATTAATCTCGGGCTAGAACCTGAAAAACTTAGTGAGCCATTCCTAGTATCTACTCTAGTTGGCGAGTCAGTGGAAGCCACAAGAGCCTATAGAGGCTGTATAGTTTCTGTCCAAGATCGAAACACCGAGGCCAATCTCATGAAGTTAGAAATGGTGGATTTCGATGTGATCATGGGTATGGATTGGTTGTCTTCCTGGTATGCCATGTTAGATTGTCGTTCCAAGATATTCAGGTTCCAATTTCCAAATGAAGAAGTCTTAGAGTGGAAGGGTAATTCAGCATCGCTTGTAGGTAAGTTTATTTCTTACCTTAAGGCACAGCGAATGATCGGCAAGGGGTGTCTTTCCTATTTGGCTCACATCATTAATGCAGAATCAGAACTACCGGCTCTTCAGTCTGTGCCAGTTGTTAGAGAATTTCCAGAAGTTTTCCTATATGACCTTCCCTGGCTTCCTCCTGAAAGAATCATAGACTTTGGAATTGATCTCAAGCCAGGCACTCAGCCTATATCTATACCTCTTTACAGGATGGCTCCAACAGAACTCAATGAGTTTAGAGAACAGTTGAAAGACCTCCTTGACAAGGGCTTCATCAGGCCGAGTGTTTCACCGTGAGGTGCCCCGGTCCTATATGTCAAGAAGAAAGATGGGTCTCTCAGAATGTGCGTCGACTATCGGCAGTTGAATAAGGTTACCATTAAGAACAAGTACCCACTGCCAAGGATTGATGATTTATTTGATCAACTCCAAGGTGAAAAGTACTTTTCAAAGATAGACTTGAGGTCGAGGTACCACCAGTTGAGAATCAGAGAAGAGGCACTATGAATTTCTAGTAATGTCCTTCGGGTTGACAAATGCTCCAGCTGCATTCATGGACCTCATGAACAGAGTTTTCAAGCCATTCCTTGGTACCTTTATTATCGTGTTTATAGACGATATTTGGTATACTCTAAGAATAAGGATGAGCATACATAACACCTCAGGATAGCCTTGCAGATCTTGAAGGAAAATGAACTTTATGCCAAAATTTTAAAATGTGAGTTCTGGTTGCAGTCAGTGGCATTCTTACCAGGATGATCTAAACGAAAGAAAATTTAAGTCATCTAATGATTTCTTGCATCTCATTGTGTCCCTATTTATGTTGTAAAGATCCTATTGTCCCATGCTCTTGCAAATATGTAGATAATATGTCCATTTGTTGTGAAATGGACCGTGCATTAACTCCATACAGAAGTAGTCTGTTACAAGTAAACTTCCCTTAGGATTATTGAATGATTAACATAGCATAAAATATTTCCTTCATGTAATCTCCAAATAAAGTCTTTTTTGTGTGTGTATCTTTTTTTTAATTTTATATTTGGCTGTTTTCAAGGCTCCTGGAGAGTTGAAGTGCAACATATTTTGGATAAATGTGTCATAACGAGTGAAATTTCAGACACAAGGAGTAATATCTTGTTTGTGCTAATTGAAATATGTGATTATGATTTTCTAAATGCGCTCATCAGCATAGCATTGACCTATACATTCTCCTGCTTCACTGGCAGTTACCACAAAGTAGACCAACTGCTATTTGTTAATGTCATGTGGATCCATTTTTATTTTTATCTTACATGGCTCATTTGAGTTGATATTTCTCTCACTGTAACCAATTTAAATAGTGGTATTGATTTTCTCTTGTACATCCTTTACCATATTGTTTTGAGTTAGAAGACCATAATGCACTTATGTTGCGCTTGCGGCTCGACTGGTAGGTGAGCTGCGATGACAGTCCTAAATAAACCTTCTCTCATCTTTTTTGAATAGAAAATATAGGTTCTAAAAAAATATAATTCACCATTATAAAGAAATTAGGACCTTTTTTTATTATATTGTGATAAAAATATAACTAATTATCATTGACTATGCATTTTTAACATTTGACCTCGGTCCCGGGCTCAGCACGCGCTTACCGTTAACTAGTATTATGGATATGGAAATTAGTGCAAAGAAAATAACCTCGTTATTGATGCTCCTTTAAAATCTCTTTATTAGAACAACGACAGTACATTTTGAGCCTTGGAGGGGACAATGTTACCCAAAGAATAAATGAGAACTAAGCAAGCTTCTCACACTTTGCGATTGGCGTTTGAGTTTATAATTAGAATTTTTATATGATTCTCAATAAGTTAGTCAAGAACAAATTATTGAAGCAGACTTGTTATAAAACTCCGTCAAAACTATTGAAAATTACTAGTAAATGAATAATAAGTAAACATCAGAATGTGGAAGGAATGGAAATTAAAATAGACACTAGATGATGCACCGATCATGAGAGAGAACGCCCTCTTTCCTCATTTTATTTATCTTTCTATAAAGCATCTTTTGGCACCCTGTACAATACATTTTCTCATTTTCATTTTTCCTTCTTATTTTAACAACCATATCATTTTATGGGTCAATTATACTTTAAAATAGTGAGGATCCGTTGATATGATAGTAAAGATATTTCTTCTATCCCAATTTATATGTGGTGCTTTCTCTTTTTAGTCTGTTAGAAAAAATACGAAAAGGGTCTAAAATATCCCTATAGTATGCTTAATGGTTTATAAAACCCCCGTCCATGTATCCGTCTGAATATATATAGGACGTTAATTCTATTGTCAAAATTATCCCCGCGACTAACGGTACTTCGTGTGGGCCTCTCATTAAATGATGTGACATTCTTTCATTTGTCCACGTGGCTCAGTGGGGCTGAAATTGTATTTGAATACTTTTAGACCCATTTAACCAATCCGACCCACTTTTTTTATGTGGGTCAGTTCTTTTACCTTATAACCAATGACAAAACACTCTTTTTTTTTTTTACCATTTCTCTCATTTCCTCTATCTAAACCATCAAATGGCGATTTTAGGATTTCTTTAGGGTTCATGGTTTGGTCCGATTTGGTGCGCATAAAACAGGAACAACTTTGATTTCCAGCACTATCTTGCAATATCATTCGATTAAAGTAAGTATTTACAGCTTTAAGTTATTAAATTATAGGGTTGGAGAATATTTGCAAACTGACAAGTTTATACCTTTTGCATGTGATGTTTTTATGTTATCTGAGCTATTTTTTGTACCTTTCTAGATTTACTTATGTTACTTTTATTTTTGGTGGTCCTTGCGTGTTGGTCCTACATATTAAAGCTAGGGTTTTTGTCGATTTGTATAATTAATTAATGACGGAGTTTCATATCTTTATCTTTTTATTGTTTAAGCCTTGAATACTGCTGATGTGGTCCAATTTTGTCTTTTTTATTGTTGTTGCATGTGATTTTATCCGAAGGATGGTGGATAAAGTGAACTTGTATTTTAATTATGGGAGTGACTGGGTATTGTAACCTACACTGTCTTATACTAAGAAAGATATGCACTTGTTGAGTGGTTATGAAGTAGACCACCTCTCTATAATGATTTGTGTAATGAATACACTGAAGTAATAAGATCTATTGAGGTACAACAGTTAAATATTTATTAACCCATCTGTGAGGTATTTTTGTTGGATGGGGATGAAGGGATTAGGAAGCTTCAAGCCCTAATTAATGATGGTTTCATTGATGTACAATTATTTGTTGTTGACCTTTTGGATGATACTCTAAATGTTATTGTATTTACCTAGTTTACAACAACAGATAATGTACCTGTTGTTGTAGCTTTTATCTGTGATAGTAATCAAGATGATACAAATATTGAAAGTGTTGATAGTGATGTCCTATGATTTATTTGAGAGGCAGAAGAAGTCTGAGGTAACTTACCAACTTGATAGATATAAAACATTGGAAAAAGGTATGACTTTCAAAGATCTTGTTGAAGCTAAGAAGGTTATTGGTTATTATGTTTTTTCTAATAAGAAGGGCCTTCGGGTAGGTAAGAGTGATAGGAGAAGACTTAGATACAAGTGTCAGATGGGTGTCCCTTTAAATTGCTTATTTCTAAGGATAGCATAGATCAAGGGGTAAAGATAAAAACTTGGAGGGATGAACATGGATGTGGTGAAGTTTTTGAGAACAGAAAATCTACTCTTGCTGCTTTAGCAAATTATTTTAAGAGAAAGATTCAAAACAATCCTAAGTTTAAGGTTAAAGAGATGAAGGTTGATTTAGAGGATATATTTAATTTGAATGTGAATGATTCAAAGTTAAAAAGGGCGAAGAGAATGGTTTAGAGAAATTGGAGGGCAGTTACTTGGATGAGTACAACAAGTTGGAGGCATATGCTCAAGAGTTGAGAGAAACCAACCCTGATACTAATGTGGTGATATAGATATCCAAGGATGCAATGGAGAAAGGTAAGAGAAGATTTTTGAGGACGTATGTCTGCTTCCAGGCCCTCAAGAGTGGACTCAAAGCAGGTTTGAGATCTTTTATAAGGCTAGATGGAACCTTTTTAAAAGGCAAATGCAAAGGGATGTTGTTAGTTGCTGTTGCTCAAGATTCTTGCAAGCATGTGTATCCACTAGCTTCGGTTGTAGTGGATAAGGAAACAAAAAGAACATGGCAGTGGTTCACGGAGAACTTGAAGGATTCTTTATAATTGAAAGATGGTGAAGGGTATACATCCATGCCAGATATGCAGAAGGTATGTTACCATATGCTCAGAATATTTTTTCTTCAAGATTATGTTATTTAGTTTGTTAATGTAATGTTTCTTCATATGCATGGTCTATTAAATGCTGTAAGGAATGTATGTCCACAATCATATCACAAATATTGTGAAGGCATATTGAAGCAAACTGGAGCAAAGATTGAAAGACTGATGAGATGAAAAAATTAATGTGGTGATGTTCTTGGAGCACATATGAGGAAGAATTAAGGATATGTTGAAACAATTAGGTGAAGTGTCTGAGGATGTTGTCAGGGACTTGCTGAAATATCCTCCAGTAAGCTGGTGTAGAGCTTACTTTGATACCTAATGTAAGAACCCAATGGTGTACAACAACTTTACAGAGTCTTTCAACTCTTGGATTCTTGAAGCTAGACATAAGTCAATTGTGAAGATTCTTGAGGATATAAGAGTGAAGGTGAAGTTTACTGTTAATCTGTTGTTAGTTATTGTTGACTAATTGATTAACTGCTTGTTTAATATGTTACTAATTGACAATTGTTTGTTAAATAGTCTATTGTTGACTAATTGCTTGTTTACTGGTAGATAATTGAAGGTAATGAATCAGCTAAAGGATAGCACATATGAAGTTAGCAGTTGGAAAGGTGAATACAACTCATATGCAATGGATCTATACAATGATTATTGAGAGATGGCTTCAAAGTGCAAGAAAAATTTCAATGGAGATAGGGGTTTTGAAATAAGTGAAGATGAAGACAGACACACAGTGATTCTGGAGAAACAAAGGTGCACATGCAGACTGTGGGACTTGTTTAGAATCCCTTGTGCTCATCATATCAGGGCATTCAACTATAAGAAACAAGACCCAACACTTGGGATTCACTGGTGGTATTTCAAACAAGCTTGGCAGTTGGTGTATCAGCACAAACTGAAACCTATTAGAGGTGAAAAACTCTAAAAATTCGAGCCACACCAAGCCATGGAACCACCACCATTAGCAAAGATGGTTGGTAGACCTAAAGTGAAAAGGTCAAGACAGAAGGATGAAGCTAGGAAAAGACAAGGAAAATGGTCAACATCTAGGAAAGGTCTTCAAATGACATGTGATTTTTGTGGCAAGCAAACCATAATAAAAGAAGTTGTCCATCAACCAATAAGGTATACTTACAATATATTTGGTTATACTTACAGTCCAAGAATGTGCAAGACCACACTCAGACAACTGAAGACCAAGAATCAGAATTTTTCAAGGTCCCTAATCGGGGTTTTAAAGCACAAGACCAACAAATGCCAAGTCAGGCTTGCAAACCAAGTCAGTTGTCCAGTCAACACTCCATTCAGTACACTCAGATGCCAAGTTAGCAATCCAGTCAGTACACTCAGCATCCAAGTCAACAATCCAGTCACTACACTCAGATGCCAAGTCAGCACTCCAGTCAGTACACCCAGGCAACTCAGACGCCAAGTCAGAATATAAAGACCAGAAGAAGGCTTATTCAAGCAGACTTTGTTGCAGAAGCTTTACCCAGTTTTGAGGCCTAAGGTTGTCTCTGATATTAAGACTAGACTTTAGCATAAGAATCAATAAAATTCTAGGATTAGGAAGATACCATTCACAGGTGATCACACTGATAGCTCACAACCAACAAAACTGCCATAATCCCCAAAGAGAACTACCTGGAAGGGGAAAGAGGCAATGACAACAGCTCAACTATCGAGTGTGAAAGAGAAAAAGATTGATAAACTTAGATCTTGAAGAGGTAAGGGGAGGGGCAAGGGGGAGTAGTGTAACAAGAAACGATGAATGTAATATACATTTAAATCCTTTTTTTGCATGAATGTTCGACTACATGATGTTTGTTCATGTTCTAGGTTTTTAGACAAGTAAATGTTGTGATAGTGATCCAAGTTTTTGGATCATACATTTACTTGTCTAATAGCAATGTTTGTTGGGCTTTAATCTTGAAACAAATATATGTTTGTTACTCGATTAATGGCAATGTTCTTCTCATCTATTTATAAGAGATGATTCTATTTGACTTAATAATTGTCCGTGTATGCAAAATGTTGTATGAGAGTGCAAAAAGTGGTAAAAAACTTCATTTCATACCAACAGAGAACCATTACAAATGAAGCATTACAACATCTGAACCAAATCGATAAACATTTGCAAATTACAACATCGACAGAATTACAAAATAACTTAACTACACTACATCATCTTGAAAACTAGCACCAACACAAAGACAACCCAAGAAAACACAATAAACCACTTTATATTTTGTAGTTTATCCTCCATCCTAGCGACCTTCTCTAAGTTTGCTGAATTAATTCCCCCCATCTTTTCCATTATTTTTTTCATTTTCAGTCTTTCAGCAGAAACAACATCTTCCAAGTTAGCCACCATCTTCTTCAGATAATTTTTTTCAACTTCCATTGACTTCAGTGAAGTATTCAAGTTATGAATTGACATCGTCACATGTGGTGGCATCTCTTCATCTCGCAATCCCCACAAACCACATGAAGCTTCCTCGTCAAACAAGGGCATTTGTAGAATCGACGACCACCGTTCAAATGACTCTTAGCCACAAAATAATTTGCAATTAAACCACAACCACAACGACGTGACGAACTAGAAGAGACAGAATTTTTTGGACATTTAAACTTTTTGTTATTCAATAAAGGCGAAACTTTCACAGCCAACCACAAAATCCGAAGGGAAAAGACAAGAACTAATTAGTTGAAAAAGAAAATTTTTGGGAAAGAAGATTATATGAGCAACCTGATGACCTAGGTTCTAAATTGGGGAAGAAGACGAGTAAAATATATGGATATAGGGTTAAAAGAGTGGATATAAGGTGAAAGGAGTAGGACGGATCGATTAAATGGATCGAAATTATCCAGATACAATTTCAACCCCACTGAGCTACATAGACAAACGAAAGAATGCCACATTATTTAATGAGAGGCCAACATGAAATATCGTTAGTCGCGAGGTAATTTTTTACAATAAAATTAGCATCCTATATATTTTCACTTGGATAAATGGACGAGGGTTTTTATAAACCATTTAGCATACCATAGAGGTACTTTAAGCCCTTTTCCGAAAAAAATATCATACTTTTTTATATAGAAATATTTTAACTTTATTCCCTATTCTGCTTTTAATGAGATGATTTATAACCACACAAATATCTATGGCCACAAAGTTTCAATAGTCTAATTTTTTCTCAACTCAGTGCCAAGTCAAACAACACCACATAAATTGAGACAAAAGTAGTATAAGACATTGTACTTAAGAATACGGAGGGTCCATTGATGCAACGATGCCAGAGTTCGTCCAAAATCAGCAATGGTGGTTCAGTTTTGGAAGCAGAACATTAACTTGAAAGATGTACTATAAGCCACCAGAACATAATAAAAACCATCCACTATAAAAGAGTTACTCTGCCCCCTTGATGCTCTTTTTTCCACTTTGTTTTTATTCCACACAGATACTTAGGGAAGGAGAGAGAAATACTGTCCGAGCAATAGCATGAAACCAGCAAGTCAGCAACATAAAGAACATAAAGACTTCATACGAACATATCCAGAACAACACGGAGGCAGCCTCCGTCGTGCATCAGGTCAAAAGCTTTGTTTATGTCCGCAAGCGTCATACTATGAGTGATGTATTCATCCACCTTGATTTCCTGTATGGAAGCATTGATTGAATAAAAGGTGTAGAAATTGCAATAACTAAATGGAAAAGAAAAGAAGAAACATATAGAAGAGAAAAGACAAAACTGACCTTCTTCAAATACTTGTCCACGAGCCAAGGAACTTGTGATCGGCTTTTGAAACCACCAAATGCAGTTCCCTTCCAAACACGGCCAGTCACCAACTGAAATGGACGAGTCGATATCTCCTGACCAGATGCAGCAACACCCACAATCACCGAGGTTCCCCACCCCTGCAATTTCAATAAGATTGGACACATTCAGCATCAGTATCAGTATCTTGCACGGGGGTCGGGGCATGGATGATAGTAAAAAGGGAAAATGAATAGAGAACGTGAAAAGCAAAGTGAGGCAGAGGCAAGGAAACAAACACCCCTCCCCCCAACTGCCATCTCAATATTATTGATAAGACAGTAGCATAGTTTACCTTGTGACAACACTCTAAAGCAGCCCTCATAACCGAGACGTTTCCAATGCACTCAAAACTGTAATCAACACCACCATCTGTAAGATCCACAATGACTTGCTGTATTGGTTTATCATGCTCTTTGGGGTTGATGAATTCAGTCGCACCAAAATTTTTGGCTGCATACGACAGTTTAATATATGATGAGAAATGACGAGACAAATTATACGCCAAACAACTGGATACAATTAATGACACAAGTATAATAACTGTTGTGCTGCTCAAGTTTGATTGGAGTGCTATATCTTGAATCAGATTAAATTTAATCAGACGTCCTTTCAGCATGATTTCCAGACTGGCATAAGCGTCAAATATATGTTTAGCGGGGAGGAATGATTTGGTACGGAATATTATCTCTTGCTTTCAATATTTTAAAGGTTGTATTGAAATCAATCTTGATGGGGGTGATAGAATGATATCGAGCTTGCGCATTGAAGTAACGCACCTATAGGGTTTGAAAGCACAAGGCCTTAAGGCCTAAAGGTAATGTTTGGCATCCTTTCTTAGTTGGAGGAGTGGCTGATGCATTTTATTTTGTAGAAAGGTTGAGGGCAATCGAGACAAGGAATTACTGCAAGGCTTCCTTTGCTTTTCCATTTACATTATATTCCATCCCATAAGGGAGCTCTCCACACAGTTTACCATTATGGCATAGTGATAATACATAAAAGTTCCTCCAAACACTGACAAAGATATATCTATTAGTATGTCTACATATATATATCTAAAACGGAAATCTTTTATCAGCTTTTGATGAACATTAGTAACTTGTATTTGAATTCTCAAGAAAGCAATCTTAGGAGTAGCTCAGATTTTGACGAATCTGCTGTAAAAGATTCTTGGAGCCTATTCAAATCCTTAATAATCCTAAACGTTCAACTAGTCCACAATCTTAGACAGAGTGGATGAAGCTGTACCTCTATCGAACTTTTTGCTGTCAATATCAATCCCAATAATTCGCGAAGCACCAGCAGCTTTTGCACCCTCCGCCACCTAACAAGCAAATTGATAGATCGCATAAATATATTAAAGGAGCCTAATTATTGACACACAATCAAATTGTTAGGAACTTACAGCAAGACCAACTGTGCCCAGGCCAAAGACAGCAACAATGGAACCTGGTTCAACTTTTGCAGTGTTCCAAACAGCTCCAAGACCTAAAGACAGCAAATACCCAATGTAAAATACAAGGAGGGGATGATAAGAGTGCACATTAGCCACAAATTGAAAATAAATAAAACACAAGGTATCGGCGAAAGAAAGAGAACAAACGAACATAGTAAGAAAGGCAATCTATGATTTATGATTTCTTCCTCGGCTTTTAATCTAGGGAATAAACCAGCGTTGAAGTTTTAATTAAAAAGGATAGATAAGATGGACGTTTGGGTTAAACCAACCAAAAGGCACTATCTAGTAACTCATATAAATCAAATTACTATGACGATCTGCTCCCTAACAATATATTTATATGTATTACCAACCTCGTTGTATCAAACATCTATACTAAGAGCCCCACTATGATACTTGGTTGATTTTACTTGTTAACTTTCCATTCTTCTTTACTTCTCTTTCTTTAGCTTTTATTTTGGGGAATCAATAAGAACAAGAAATAGAATGATGATGAAGTAAATGCAGGACCAATCCAACAATTTATCGCACTCATAAATTATTGATAAATAAAGATCTTGAAGTAATTTTAAATTTTACTTTTCTTATTTTTTATAATATTGTATAATATTGACCTGAAATGAGTTTAAACGGAGTAAGATGATCAGTGAAGATTCATATAGCCGACTGCAACTTATTTGGAAGTTGTATAAATTATTGATAAAGAACAGATTGGAAATGGACTAAGAGCCAGCATTAACTCAGAGATACTACAGAAGAAGTTTCATGAATTAGATTGGAGGAAACCACAAGAAGAGTTACCAGTTGGAACACCACATCCAAGAAGGCAGACTTTCTCCAGAGGAGCTACTGGGTCAATCTTTGCAACACTAACATCATGGACAACAGTGTACTGACTGAAGGTTGAAGTTCCCATGAAATGATAGATTGGCTTTCCGTTGATAGAAAATCGACTCTTGCGGTCGTTCATCATAACTCCTACTCCAGTAGCTGCCCTTACTTTACCACAAAGGTTGGTCTTTCCTGATTTGCAGAACTTGCATTCTCTGCATTCTGCCTGGTAACAAGGTATAACATGGTCTCCTGGCTGAACCTCAGTAACTCCTTCACCGACACTTTCTACTATCCTGCAAATTTTAGAGGGCTAAGAGCAAGATCCAGACAAAACTCGTGTGTAGCTTCAACAGAAGCTAATGTTCAATAAAAATGCTATGACATCAAGTGAGCACGTACCCTGCAGCCTCATGACCAAGAACACATGGGAAAAGACCTTCAGGATCCTTCAAGGAGAAAGAAACCAGTGTCAGATAGTGACTGACAATAACAAACAACAACCATTAATTCAATAAACTAGTGATCTTAAACCATTGACTCCGACCTTATTGTTTCCCAAAGTACCAATTTCCACAGAAACATTACGAATTGGGGATGCAATTTTCTAATAAGGAAAGGGCTACAAATTCTTGGTATTCCACATATCCTTGAGCATAATTGTTTAGAGGAAGAGAGAAAATCTGAGAATGCATGTTTTAATGAAATTCCATAGGGAAAATTAGTTTTGCACTAGTTTTATTGTTTATCATAAGAATGTAATGATATGTTCATAATACTTAACAGCCACACAACGCAAATTAATATTGTTGCAGAAATGCAGAACTCTTCAACTCCATTTGATGATTCAGCCACCAACCAACTATACTACAATCCCAAAGACCAAAGCAGTTGGGGTTAACTTTATGAATCCTTTGTATCCATTTTACTCTATTCGACAGGTATCCCCGATGATTCATCACATTAAGACCACATAACTGCACCTTTATCCGGCTTGAGACTGGCTATGCTCTTAGCAACTCACATAACCATAGTTCCATATGTTTGATTGAGTACTTAAGAGTAAGAGATCTCATGGAGACAGAAGTCCAGATGTCTCTGGCTTAAAGAAGGGGATAGAAACAACATGTACTTCCGGAGGATAGCTAATTCCAACAGAAGGAAAAACTACATTGATAAACTCAAGGCCGGCAATGACTTAATTGAGGAGAAGGATCAGATTAGGGATGAAATTTTGGGATTCTACCAAAATCTCTATTCTGAGAATGAACCTTGGAGGCCATCTGCTAACTTTGAGGGATTGGCAAGTATTTCAGAAGAGGAAAAAGCTGAGCTAGAAAAAGACTTCACAGAAGATGAGATCCGAGCTACCGTCAAAGCATGTGCTCCTGATAAGGCTCCTGGACAGACGGATTCACAATGGCTTTCTACCAAAGTGCATGGGACATCATCAAGTATGACTTAATTGGCACCTTGAACCACTTCCACCGGATTGGCAAGATGGTGAGATCTTGCAATGCCTCCTTCATTGCTCTAATCCCTAAGAAAAAGGGAGCTGCGGAGCTAAGAGACTTTAGGCCAATAAGTCTAATAGGAAGTGTTTATAAAATAGCTGCAAAACTTCTGGCCGAGAGGTTGAAGAATGTAATACGGAAGCTCATTTCTGGACATCAAAATGCCTTCATAAAGGGTAGACAGATCACAGATGCAGCTCTAGTTGCCAATGAAATCCTTGACTGGAAGCTCAAATCAGGGGAACCAGGTTTATTGTGCAAACTAGATATAGAGAAAGCTTTTGATCAGCTCAACTGGAACTTTCTCTTTATGATGTTGAGGAAAATGGGATTCGTCGACAAATGACTTAAATGGATCAAATTCTGCACTACAACTGTGAAATACTCTGTTATGGTTAACTCAAGCCCAATTGGCTTCTTCTCCCCCCAAAAGGGGCTTAGGCAAGGGGACCCTCTTTCCCCATTTCTCTTCATCATAGCCATGGAAGGTATCAGTAACATGCTGAACAAAGCCATGAATTTACAATGGTTCAAAAGATTTGAAGTTGGTGTCAGTCCTAGGAACACTGTGTCTGTCTCCCATCTATTATATGCAGACGATACCCTCATCTTTTGTGGGGCTGAAGAATCTCAAGTGTTACACCTAAATCTGACACTGCTAATATTTGAAGCCCTTTCAGGTTTACACATCAATATGTTGAAAAGTGTCATTTAGCCGGTAAATGATGTAACCAATTTGGAGGCCTGGCTGACATACTATGCTGCGTTGCTGGTACCTTACCAACCACATACCTTGGGCTACCGCTTGGTGCCAAATTCAAGTCTGTTGATATATGGAGTGGAATCATAGGCAAAATTGAAAAAAGGCTAGCTAACTGGCAAATGCAATACCTCTCTATGGGAGGCAGACTCACACTAATCAACAGTGTCTTGGACAACCTACCCACCTACCTTATGTCCCTATTTCCCATCCCAGGAAAGTGCTAAAGCAGATTAATAAATACAGGAGAAACTCTGGGAAGGAAATAGCAAAAGTCACAAATTCCACCTGGTGAAATGGAAGAAAGTAACTCAACCTAAATCTCAAGGTGGTCTTGGTATTAGAGACCTCCGAATCCACAATAAAAGCATGCTTATGAAATGGTTGTGGAGATATTCTCAAGAGGATCAAGTCCTTTGGAAGGAGGTGGTGACTGCAAAGCATGGTACCAAGAATCATTGGTATACCAAAGTATCTAGAACACCATTTGGAGTAGGCCCTAAGAAATACATCAGCAATCTAGGGGAGGAATTTTACAACAACTGTAAGTTCAAGGTAGGCAATAGAGCAAATATCAAGTTCTGGGAAGATAGATGGTTGGGGGACTCCACACTAGAAGTTGAATTTCCTGTCCTCTATTCAATATGCACTTGCAGAAACTCAACAATTTCAAATAACAGAGCCGATAACACATGGAATCCTAAATTCAGGAGAAACTTGCAAGACTAGGAGATACAGGATCTACTCAATCTACTGGAGAGGCTTGAGTCATTCCAAACCAACGACCAAGCACAAGACAGACTCATTTGGGGTGATAGAGTAGACGGCAAATCCTCTGTAAAGGCAGGCTATCTTTCCCTCAGTGAACAACAGAATGAAATGGTAGTCAATTGGCCATGGAAGTTAATTTGGAGAACCAAGTTACCACCGAAGGTGATTTGCTTTAGCTGGATAGCCGTATATGAAGCATGCCTCACACAGCCAAAGGTGATTTGCTTTAGCTGGATAGCTGTATATGAAGCATGCCTCACACAGGACAATCTCACTGGGAGAAACTTTCACATTGTCAACCGATGCCATATGTGCCAACAGGCTATTGAATCAAATAGACATCTTTTGTTACATTGTGCAGCACCTATAGACATATGGAACATGTTCATCTCAGCTTTTGGTCTCAAATGGGTTATGCCTGAAAGTGTAAAAGATGCATTGATTAGCGGGAGTGCACGGAAGGTTAGAAATCCATAGGGAAGTTTGGAAGATGATCCCAGCTTGTATCATCTGGTGTATATGGACTGAGAGAAACAAAAGATGTTTTGAGGGCATTTCTACTCCTAATTACATTCTTAAGGCTAGATGTTTAGCAAGTCTATGTAGCTGGAGTAACCTTTCACCTGTAAACTCCCTAGATCCCTTTTTGGACTTTGTTAGCTCCTTAACTTTAGACTTGGCCTTTTGTAATAGAGCTAACAATGTTTTTTTACCGCATTGTACATTTCTGCATCTTCTTGATGCCTTGTATGATATCCATTATCTTATAAATAAATAAAAAGAGTAAAACTGGTAGTTCCTAAACAAAAGAAAAATTGTATACATATGGATATAGTAATTAGATTACCTTGCCACTCCAGGTATAAGCATCGGTGTGGCAGAGAGCAGTATAGAGAACTTTAACACGGACTTCACCGGCCTGCGGCGGAGCCACCTGCACATCCTCAATCACCAGAGGCTTGTTGGGTTCCCAGGCCACCGCAGCTATACACCCATTTCACAATCCATAATCACAAATTAAAGCTCAAAACTTAGGATTCGCATGAAGCACAAAAATTGCAAGTGACAAACATACATTTCTATAAGTGTGTATATACTGGTTTAAATATTAGATCCACCTTTGATATTGCTTTAAAGAGAGAATTGAATATATAGAATATAGAAAAAGTACCTTTGCAGGTGATGACTTGACCTTGAGTAGCCATGATTTAGTAACTCCAATTCGGACCACAGAATCAATTTGTGAGAGAAAATACAATAGTATTTTATGAGGAATGAGGGGTACTTTCACATAGTAGAGCTACATAAGAGTTTTTGACTTCAATTATCAACAAGTCGGTTGTCTTTACCAAGCCCAGCCCAGCCCACTTCAATTCTCACCCATCCCCATATGATCTCTTTATTTTTTAGGACACGTAGAGGGTGGACAAAAAAACATAGTGCATGCAAGAACGCTACTGTTAATAAAATTAAAACAAGTCCGATGCGTTAAACTTTCGTCATGTGTAAAATTCGAAAAGGGTCATATCACAAGAGTTTATCGTACGCAATCTTATCCAATATTTTTGTAAGAAATTATTTTCACGGTTCGAACTCGTAACTTTCGAGTCATATGGCATCAACTTATAAGTTACGCCAAAACTCGCTCATCAATAAATTAAAATATTATCTAAATTGGACACTAGAGCAAGTAACATTTCACAAAATATACACTAACAATTTGAAATTGTACTTTTATAATTAGTCAAGGCCATTCTTTACAGGTGATATAATTAATGGAACATTAGTATTTATTATGTAAGTGATTAATTCAATGGTCCAATTAGGCAACCGAAAAACAAGAATCAGTAGAGAACTTTTCGAAACGTCAAGTTCTAAAGGAGGAGTTTCCTTAAAAATGATACATGTGTCTCATATGACATGCTTGCATGATTGCAGCCACAGTCGAAACGGCAGAATCAATCGCAAGCTACGCGTGTTCCGACGTGATCATCGGGAACCTATGTCATCACGATGCCTGACGTCACGTCTTAGCAACGTCAGGTTCTCTCCAAAGGTTTTTCTGAAAAATCAAGGCGACATAGATTCGAAATATGCGGCTCTCATAACACCACGTCATTCTCCCGTAACAAAGACCACGTTCTTCGTTATCTGCGTATCTAGCCCCTCTCTGAAGACACCTTGACAAGCGGAGGGATTAACTGTATGAAAATTTTATGTGTACTTGACTTAGTCAATGATAATAAAGTATTTGATGGTTATGATATGTCGACATGATTCCAAAAGGTCGAGGTAAAATGTGAAAGATAAAGCAGCACCGCGATCGAAATGGCTTGGCAGAAGACGAGGATGAGGATGAGGACGACCATCTATCTTCAGTACAAAGTGGTAACCAGTCTTAGGATTTAGATTCCCTAGAAATTATTCTCAAGGATATTACCTTCTGTTGTACTATCTAAGGTTTTGTGGCCATGTGCTCTTGTAAATAGGAAAAGATGTAAATCATAAAGGGGATTGGACATTTTGTAAAGAAATTCATCAACATTCTTTGTACAAGATTTTCACTTTACTAATAGAAACAAAGCTTGACTTTGAACTTTTCTCCTTTTATTCCTCTCTTCCCATCCAAGAAGGATTGGAGTACACGACTGATTATCATGATCCATCATTGTCAGAAAACACATTTGAGAATCTCATCCTTGTTGGGTGATCTTTGCCTCGTTTACTATTTAGAAGTCATTTGTTGCTCTCCTTTATATTTTTAAGTCTTTATTGCTTCATTATTATCCCATGATTGTCTTCTTTAATATTACACATTAAATACTCGCCTTAATGTGCTAGATCTGTCATTGAATATTAATATTGGTTATGATTAACCTTGTTTTTCAACAAATCTAGTTGTATAAAACCAAGACATATTTTTTGGGTCATATAGTACTTAGGGGTCGTTTGGTATGATACATTACAGAAAATAATGCATGCATTTGCTTTTGGTATTACTAATCCCTTGTTTGGTACATTTTTTACCTATGTATTACTAATATAATTATTAGATATACAACCTATTTGATATTATCCTATGTATAATTAATACATAGCAAACCATGGTGTTAGTAATACCAAGGCTATTAATGCATCCATTAGCATGGTTAAAGATATAATTGTCCTTAACGTACCTTAAAGTTAAGAACATAGATGCATTTCTGTAAACAACTAATTTTTAAAAAGATTATGCAATACATTTTAATTTTTAATACACCACACAAACAGTGGATAAGAAATAATCTCTACTTAACTAATGCTTACATTAGTAACCATTCATTATCTATCCTTAAATTACTAATACACCTTATTCAACACTATTCTTATACACCCTACCAAACGGCCCTTTAGTGGGAATTGATCCCTCCTCCTTTGGTAAATAGCTCAATATTTAGCCTAAGTGTTGTACCATTCAATTTTTTTAAAGCATGGGGGGTCAACCAATAGTATTTTACATTAATTATAGGAAATATATACATAAAATACCAAGTTTAGCAGAAAGACCATGGTTCATGTGTCTCATAATTTAGGCCTAAATCCCCCCGCCAACCAAACCACCAATAGATTCCACTGTGCTCTTACATCAAATCCATCCTCCTCCGTAGTTCACGTATATAGAGGGAGACTGCGTTATTCAATAATATTGGGAACATGGCAGCGCTAAGGTAACAATTAGTATGGAAAGTTGGTCGTCTTTGGAAGTTTTCGCTGGTAACCCTTCTTGTTGTAGTTGAAGTAGCATTCCTCGCAGAAATCCTTCAAGGATTCCTTGATTTACCGAATCGCAAGGATGTGAAGCGAAGCGATTAAAGCTGTCCGCTTGGTTAAACGAAAGAAAAAATCTTTCTAGCGATTCAGTTCCTAGAGGGTTCCAAATTAAATCTAGCCTTCCAATACGAAAGCGAGACATGCAAGCCTGAATTCATCCAATGAAGGAAGTGACGCTTATTACGATCAATATCTGAACAAGACCTTGACTGAAATTTGTAAGCAATTTTTACTTATCTATACTAATTTTAAAACTTATTTATCCTCTTTATTGATATTTTAACTTAATTACACGTTCATATATAAATTATCACTTTTATACATTTTTAGTGTTAATTAAGTGTTCCCTAATTGATTCTTGCTTATAATCCTCATATATTTTCTCCAAATCGGATCTTTATGTCATCGAGTCAGTCGATTTCCAAGTTAATCCAACAGAAGCCATTGTTGGGTGATAAAGGAGCGAGTCTAACTGAAACATTTAGCAATAATGGGGTCCAACAAGAAACTAAATTCCCAAAATAAAAAATTCGATTTGCTTCTCCAGTTAAAGAAATGCCATTTCATGTCTTTGTGCGAAGCGTAAAAAAAAGTTCTTAAACAGCAAGGCGGCAGTAATGAGGCAAATCTGTTTAAAAATCTCCATTGACGGCCATTAAAAATTTTTGGAACTTTGAATTGAAAAAATAATTTTTGCGAAATTGTTATTTGTTTGGAGCGAATATTGTTGCAAATGATTGAGAATATCCTTTAAAGTTTATATCTCAATTTTGTGAGATATTGGTGAAGATTCGAGGTGAATTTGGTTAGAATTTCAAACTGAAACTGGAAGAAGAAGATATAAACAAAATTTATATATTTTGTATGTAGGTAGAAACATACAAAATATATACAATTAAAGTAACTGTATACAAGTTATATATAAATTGTATGTAAATTGTAGCTTTTGACTGAATTATATAAAAAAATTGTATTTAATTTATAGATAAATTGTAAATTTTTATCGAATTTGTATATATTTTGTAAGAACTTTAGTTACTTTCTATAAATAGGAAAACTTAAATAAATTGAGTAACTAAATTTAAAATTTTGTATATATACAAAGAAGTCCCAATTCATACTACTTCTCTTAGATTTAGGCCTTTGAATTTCAGGCCCATAAGTAGATTAACACTGGCCGGACAACTACCTATTGCAGTTTATTACTTTATTTGGACATTGGGCTCATAAATGGGCTGGACCAACAACCCATGTAGATGCGATTTGCAGACGCCCTATATTTGTGCCACCTTTTAACATATACTCTATTTTTAAAAATTATTGATTTGGTAGCTAGCTAACAAAAAATTCGTAATAATAAGACAATTATACCCCTAACAAAAATATAAAAGTTGCATCATGCATTAATCATGTTCTCCTCCATCACTCCGTCCCTCCTCATATCTCCTCTCCTCTCAACAACTTTATCAAAAACCAGAAAGTTGAACCAGATTCATATTCCGAATTCATTGTAAGTATTGCAATTCATCTTCAGAATTCGAATTAGTTTGTGAAACTGATTCATCTCCAGTATGTTAGGGTTGGGCATCGGTCAGTTCGGTTATGAATATTATCGGTTTAGCATATCGGTTATCGGTTTACAAATATGATAAACCGATACAATTTTCGTTATCGGTTATCAATTAATCGGTTATCGATCATTATCGGTTCGGTTATCGGTTTACCCAATAAGATAACTCAATCTAGAGTTAAGCAAAAAAAAGAAGCTAAATTCACTCGAGTTAAGCAAAAAAGAGAAGAATTACTACCCAATTCTGCGTTCTGGCCACAACTAATATTTGAAGTATGTTTCATTTTGACAAATTCATGACCTCTGCATTCTCAAAAATTGATACTACAACTCCACAAGCGTTCCATCTCCAATTCACTGGAAATATTAGTTAACAAAACATAAATTACAACTTTTAAGTTTTCTGCCAAACCATAATTAAGAGATGTCATTTTTCAGAGTCCAATTGTAGCAAGAGCAACAAGAGTACTAATAATTCAATAGTTGTCCAAACATAACTGAAATAGTGTTAATTCTTCAACAACAATTGTCCAAATACATTAGTAACAATACAAAGTAGTAGCAATTTCACCTTAAAATTAACAAGTACAAAAATAGTACTAAAACATGAGCACGAAATAAGGAATCGAAAACAATCAAAAATCCTATATTTTTATTATCAAACTCTACTGTAAAACTCAAAAGAAAGGAACGAAATTTGTTCTTAACGAAGAAGTAATTATGGAATACAAACTTATGTTAAGATTCTAATAATGTGATTGTACTTTGAATTTTGAAGAATAACTGTTCAAGAATTGAATGAGAGTTTGAAGAGTGAACTGGAAACTTCAATCTTGAATGCGGTTGGGAAAATTGGAAGAAAAAGAGAGAATGAAGCCCTAGATGTATTTATATACTTAAGGGTAAAATCCTAATTTTATTAAATCTTATTGTGTTATCGGTTAACCCATTAAGAAATTGGATAAACCGTGACCCGAACCGATAACCCAATTGTGAAAAAATACAAAACAGTTACCGAATCTTTAACCCAATAACCCGATATCGATATCCCAATAAGCTTTTTTCGGTTCGGTCTATCGGTTATACCCGATATATGCCCATCCCTACAATATATGTTTCTGTAATTTTTTTCGTAATTCGTCATGCTTTTTAAGTCTTAAACTTAAAAACAAAACCGGAATTAAATTAATGCTCATTTAATTCGGAATGCAATTAGAATTTAAAATAAGTTGTTTGACGGATATAACATGAAGTTTTCACTTATAGTTCTTCAAAAACTCTTCAAAACTTCAAGTTTAATGCATGAAAGACATAAAATAAAGTTGTTTCACGTTGAAGTCTGAAGTTTTAATCAAATACAAGCTAAAATTTCATGCTAATGTAGCATTAAGTTGTTTCACATTATAGCTAAAACTTCATGCTAATATAGCGTGAAGTTGTTTCACGTTGAAGCTAAAACTTCATTCTAGTGGATGCTGAAGTTATTTAGTTCATTTGATAAAACTTCATACCAACACTTGCTGAAGTTTTGTCAAGCAGTCTACAATATGATGAAGCTTCTTTTCATTTGCTAAAACTTCATGATAAACATGCTTAAGGTTTTGTCTTGCAGTAATGCCGAAGTTATTTAGTTCATTTGCTAAAACTTCATACCAAAACATGCTGAAGTTTTGTAGTATTATGCTGAAATGTTTTTCCTTCTGTTATTTGAAGAGGATTAATATTAAAAAATAACGCACAAAAAGATTAAAACAAAAATATATAATATTTTATTGAACTACATTAACCGAAACTAAAATTTAGCTAAAACTACATTAAAGCTAAAACTTCATGCCACACGTTAAAACTAAAATTTCATGCTAATGTATGTTGAAGTTATTTAGTACATTTGATAAAATTTCATACCAACACTTGCTGAAGTTTTCTCAAGCAGTCTACTGTATGCTGAAGTTTTTTAGTTCATTTATGATAATAAGCTAATTCACATCGTTTAGCGTATATTTATACTCCAACTTAATGATGATTCACGGTCTTAAGTGTGTTAAATGATGATAAATTGGCTCTAATGGTGATTTTTGTGTTTCACAGGAGTACAACAAGCTATTGAGGACTTATTACGGTGATCCGGGCAAATTTGAAGAATAACAGGCCATGGGGTAATTTCGGGGTGATTTGAAGGCTAGTTCAGTTTAACGAGGCAGTGAAGAACCCCATTAGCGCGAGCTGTAGTGCGACCTTAGCGCGCCCGTGCTAGTCCAGATTTCCGGAGGCAGTGTATAACCCAACTAGCGCGTGACAAGCGCGCCCGCACTAGTTCAGATGCGGAAAATAGAAGCTGGAGGGTGTTTTTGGAAGTTTAAGGCCAATCCACACAAACTATAAAAGGCTCAATTCGCCCAAGAGAAGATTTTTATCAAGGTTTAGAGTTTAGGACAAGAAAAGCAAGGGCAAGAGGCAAGGAGGCAATTGGGCATCAATCTATATCTCCTTCTTTTGTGCTTTTACCTTTGCTTATGAATTCTTTTGTAGTTTTTATCAGTATTATGAGTAGCTAAATTTTCTAATCTAAGGTTTTGGTGGAACCCGTTGGGGGATGACTTTATTGTGATATTAATATAGTTTTGGTTGGTTGTTAATCTCTATTTGTTCAACTACGTTCTTGTTGTAGTTGATTGAAGGGCCCTCAATTAGCTGTGCCTATTTATTATGTATCTACTTGAGAGAGAGTGCATATTTAGGTAGTTGTTTGAACAACACCACTCCCAGAGTATAGACGAAAGTCATAACCGAGGGTTTAGAGGTTGGATTAGAGATAACGATACCTCGGGTGCAATCTAAAGTGAACTGTAATGCAATCTAGCTAGCGTAACTTGAGAAAGTGCGTCTAGTAAATTATCATAATTACTTGAGAGAGATTTATGGTAACTGGAGTGTTCATGATTAATAGAGACAACTAAATCAAAACTATAGGAAGTATACAAGAAGGAAGTTCACCAACGGGGGAAACCATAACCTTAGACCTTTAATCCAATTGTTTACATCTTATTGTTAGTTAATCTTAAGTTTATTATTTCTGTTCAGCCGTAGTAGTAGAAACAACACAAAGTCATATACACAACGTTTGAGAAAGTTGACTATTGAGAATCTAGTAATCTAAAGACGACATTTGATACGTTAATTCCCTGTGGGATTCGACTTTGGAAAAAATACCCGGATTATATTTGCAACGCTCGCTTAGTCTTTTAATAGACATAGCGTGATCAAATTTTGGCGCCGTTGCCGGGGAGTTAACGATATTATCAAGTGTAGTTGAAGGAAAATTCTTAAGTATAGTCGATTTTCTTTGATTTCATACATATATTGAATTTCTAACATTTGCTAAACCGGTGGTACAGGTGCATGCCTAGAAACTCTTCGAGAACTGGTGACGTATTTGAAGCATTGCCAGACACCAAAAAGGTTTTCAAGGCCTTGAACAGGGCCAATCGGAGAAGCAAACAACAATCACAAATTGAACACAAAGAACCAGACATGGCAGAGTTGAACGACAGAAACAACATTAATGTTGGGGATGGTGTGGTCGACCCAGCTGCACGGATTGCAGCGCCTGGGGTACCCGTTGTACCTGAGGCGCCATTATACGATTAGGCACAACCCATAGCTGACAACTTGGCAACCGCGATTTTGGTCCCTCAGATTGAAGTAGAGTCCTTCCAGATTACAAATAATATGCTGCACTTGTTGCAAAATAAGGGGCTTTTTTCGGGGTCGTACGTTGAGGATCCCCAACAACATTAAGACTGTTATTGTTTCCGTTATCGATGACATGAGTTTCCCAGACTTGGCTCAACTCCCTCCCTATCAACTCTATTGCAACATGGGAGGAGTTGTTCAAGCAATTCTTGAATAAATTCCATCCACCAAACAAGACAGCACAACAGATTGATGGGATCATAAGCTTCATACAGAAGCCTATGGAGACACTGCAGGAGACATGGGAGCGGTTTAAAGGGATGCTGTTTATCTGTACTCACCATGGTATTCCCGAGCAAATGTTGGGGCAGCGATTCTATTTGGGTTTGGCTGATGGTGTAAAATCCAATGTTGATGCTTCAGCTGGTGGAGCATTCCTTAGCAAGACATGGAGAGAGTGCCAGATTTTACTTGATACGATGGCACAAAATTCAGGATGGNTGGCTGATGGTGTAAAAGCCAATGTTGATGCTTCAGCTGGTGGAGCATTCCTTAGCAAGACATGGAGAGAGTGCCAGATTTTACTTGATACGATGGCACAAAATTCAGGATGGACAACCAATTACCCCAATTTTTCACTCAATGCCATTAGATCCGTCCAACACTATGGCTGAGAACATGGCTACTTTAATGACACAGATGAATATTCTTACTAAGAAGGTAGAGGAGTCGGGGATAAAGCAGCAAGTTCATATTGTGGATACTATCAATGGGGGCTTATGCACATCTTGCATTAGTCAACCAATTGGTAATCAGTGGAATGCAGATTGTGATCACCCTCCTCACCTAGAAAACATGAATTATGTGTCGAATTATGGAGGCCAGAGATAGGGGGGACAGAACTGGGGTCAGCAAGTTCAACCGTATAGACCACCTCACCAGCAACAGAATAATGGAAACATGGGTTCCATGAGACCTAATAGTAATGTGGAACCTTATCAAAGTCCACAAGGTTATAACAATCAAAATCAGCAGCAAGCATACCACCCTCCTCAACAACAACATGGGGGGAGGCAAGAATATGGGTTTTCCAGGCTTGAAGCGATGATGCAACATGTGATTGGGTCGACTGCCAAAATGAGTGAGAGAGTAGATGCACATGATGCAGCTATTAAAATATTGAAGTGCAGTTGGGCCAGATATCTATGTCAGTGAACAATCGTCCTCTTGGGACTTTACCTGCAGATCCTCAGGTGAATCCTAAGGACCATGGCCCAAAGAAGATGATGGCAGTGAGTCTCCGCAATGGCAGGGACTTAGACTTGGAACAAGAGTTGGCTCGTGAAAGCAGGCAGGCAGAGACACTAGTACCAGTGCCAATCGAAATTGATGATTCCACAAACTTGACCAAGGTAACAGTGCAAACTGCTGAACGAGAACCTAGTGGGCAGAGTGGGGCTGAAAAGGAAGTGGAAATAACCCCAGAGCCAGCAGTTGAGGTGGTAGTTGAGAAAGAAAAATCCCAAATCACTAGGAAGAAGAGACTGCCAGCCCCATTACCTCAAAGGCTGGCCAAATACCAAAAGGATGAGCAGTACAAAAAGTTCTTGGATATGCTGAAGCAGATACATGTAAACATTCCTTGATTGATGCTCTGAAAGAGATGCCTGGGTATGCGAAGATGATGAAGGACTTGATGTCCCGAAAGTTTGATTTCCAAGACTTGGCGACTGTGACTTTGACTCAGACTTGCAGTGCTTTGGTAACACGACCAATAGCAGAAAAGTTGTCTGATCTAGGGAGTTTTACAATTCCCTGCACCATCGGCAATTTTGCTTTTGCCAAAGCACTGTGTGATTTGGGGGCCAAAATTAATCTAATTCCCCTGGCCATTTATAAGAGACTGGGTACTGGTAGAGCCAAACCAACTTCCATGTTACTGCAGCTAGCTGATAGGACGGTGAAGAGATCGTCGGGTATTCTGGATGATGTTTTGGTGCGAGTGGGGAAGTTTGTGTTCCATGCTGATTTTGTGATACTAGACTGTCGAGTGGATGGAGAGATTCTCATAATCTTGGGCAGACCATTTTTGTCCACAGGCAAAGCTCTTATTGATTGTGAGACTGGGGAGCTCAAGATGAGGCTTAATGATGAAGAAATCACATTAAATGTGCAGAAATTCATGAGGCGACCGAGTGAGTTCACCAACTGCTCTCTAATTGATGCTGCATATGTGATAATGGAGGAAGATGATGTGTCCTTAACTATTAAGGACCCCCTTGCTGCATGTTTAATGAATTTAGATGAGGTAAATGGGGAGGAATTTTCAGAGTGGGTGTTAGCACTTGAAGGTAAAGGGGTATGGCCGAGGGCTATCGAGTTTGAACCATTGCACTTAGAGAAAAGAGAGAGTGCGCCAGCCAAGCCCTCTGTGGAAGAACCTCCCAAACTAGAGTTGAAACCATTGCCAGCCCATCTCAAGTACGTATTTCTAGCCCTAATTCTACGCTACCTGTTATTATCTCATCCAGTTTGTTAGATGTGCAGGAAAATCAGCCGTTACAGGTACTCTCAGAGTGCAAGACTACCAATGGATGGACCATGGCAGATATCAAAGGGATCAGCCCGGCATATTGCATGCACAAGATTCTCCTAGAAGAGGGACACAAAAACCATCCAGGGAACATCAAAGGCGCTTGAACCCAAACATGAAGGAAGTGGTGAAGAAACAAATCATCAAGTGGTTAGATGCGGGAATCATTTTCCCCATCTCTGATAGTAGCTGGGTTAGCCCAGTGCAATGTGTTGCAAAAAAGGGTGGCATGGCGGTTGTAAAGAATGACAAAAATGAGTTGATATCTACAAGAACCGTCACGGGCTGGAGAATATGCAAGGATTATAGAAAGCTGAATCTTGCCACCCGAAAATACCACTTCCCACTTCCCTTCATTGATCAGATGCTCAACAGGATTGCAGGGAGGTCTCACTTTTGTTTCCTGGACGGGTACTCGGGGTACAACCAGATTTCAATCGCCCCGGAAGACAGGGAAAAGACTTCCTTCACATGCCCCTATGGGGTATTTTCCTTCAGAAGGATGCCATTTGGCCTATGCAATGCACCCGCCACATTTCAAAGGTGCATGATGGCCATATTCATGGATGATTTCTCAGTTGTGGGAAATTCATTCGATGAGTGGCTGGCAAACCTGACCCTTGTCCTAAAAAGGTGCATTGAGACGAATCTTGTGCTTAATTGGGAGAAATGCCATTTCATGGTACAAGAAGGGATCGTCTTGGGTCACTTGGTGTCAAGTAAAGGGATTGAGGTGGACCGAGCTAAAGTAGATATGATCGAAAAACTTCCACCTCCCACATCAGTCAAAGTTATACGTAGCTTCCTTGGGCATGCCGGGTTCTACCGGCGATTCATTAAAGACTTATCTAAGATCGCCAACCCCCTCTGTAAGTTGCTTGAAAAAGATAACCCCTTTGTGTTTTCTAATGATTGCAGGATGGCGTTTGAGGAGCTGAAAAAAAGGGTTAGTCACGACACAAATTATCGTTGCACCCGACTGGGAGCAACCGCTTGAACTCATGTGCGATGCCAGTGACTACGCAGTGGGAGCCGTGTTGGGTTAGCGCAAAGATAAAATAATGCACCCAATTTAGTACGCAAGTAGGACTTCGAGTGGAGCTCAGCTGAACCACACGGTGACTGAAAATGAGATGTTGGCAGTAGTGTTCGCCTTTGACAAGTTCAGGTCTTACTTGATCGGGTCGAAGGTGATTGTGTACACTGATCACGCAGCCATCAGATACTTGGTTGATAAAAAAGAGTCTAAGCCGTGCCTAATTCGTTGGGTGCTGTTTCTTCAAGAATTTGACTTGGAGATTCATGACCGCAAGGGCATGGAGAACCAAGTCGCTGACCACTTGCACGTCTTGAAGGTGTTGAGAATGCAAAATCGGAGGATATTCTGGAAACCTTTCCAGACGAGAAGCTACTCGCCACGAGCATAGAGGATGTGCCATGGTATGCAAACATTGCAAACTACCTGGCAAGTGGTATTGAACCTTACGAACTCTCTTCTGTCCAATAGAAAAGGTTTTATCGTGATTGCCACAATTACTATTGGGATGAACCTCATTTGTTTAAAATTTGCATTGATAACATGATCCGGAGGTGTGTCCCCGAGACAGAACAATTTTTTGTTTTGCAGGCTTGTCACGCATCACCATATGGAGGACATTTTGGAGGAGTTCAGACAACAGCTAAGGTGCTAGAGGCCGGCTTATACTGGCCTATTGTGTTCAAAGATGCTCACCAATGGGTGAAGGGCTGTAACGAATGTCAAAGGACGGGGAACATATCCCGTCGTCATGAGATGCCCATAAATCCAATACAAGAAGTGGAGGTGTTTGATGTATGGGGGATTGACTTTATGGATCTCTTTTTCAGGTCTTACGGCAATAAGTACATACTTGTTACTGTAGACTACATGTCCAAATGGGTAGAAGCTGCAGCGTTCCCCACCAATGATGCAAGAGTGGTGGTGGGGTTCTTGAAGAAAAACATCTTCACCCGTTTTGGGACCCCAAGGGCTATTATTAGTGACAGAGGCACTCACTTTTGCAATCGTGTCTTCAAGAAGCTACTAGCCAAGTATGATGTGCGCCACAAGGTGGCAACCCCTTATCACCCTCATACGAGCGGGCAGATTGAGGTATCAAACCGTGAAATCAAGAGTGTGCTGACCAAAACAGTAAACACCACAAGAACTGATTGGGCGAAAAAGCTTGATGACGCACTCTGGGCCTATAGGACTGCATTTAAAACACCAATTGGTATGTCTCTGTACAAGTTGATATTTGGTAAGGCCTGTCACCTGCCTGTGGAGCTAGAACATCGAGTGTGGTGGGCATTAAAGCAGTTGAACATGGATCTCGATGCTGCGGGAGAAAATCGAGTCACAGAGCCGCATGAGTTGGAAGAGTTCAGATATAAGGAATTTGAGAGCACAAGGCTATATAAAGAGAGAATGAAGAGGTTACACGAAAAACATTGTGGACCAAAATTTCAAACCCAGATACAAAGTATTGCTCTACAATTCAAGATTGAGATTGTTTCCGAGTAAGCTCAAGTACCGATGGTCTGGACCATTCAAAGTGGTCGAAGTGTTTCCTTATGGTGCTGTGGAAATTGCTGCTGAAGATGGGTCTAACGCCTTCAAGGTCAATGGACAAATATTGAAAATGTATGTGGGGATGAATGAAACCAGTGAGCTGGATGTGGTGCATCTTTTTGAACCTCAGAGGCTGAGCGAGCCTTAATTGCACTCATTCTGCGTCGTGCCGCGATGTTAAATCAAACGCTTCATGGGAGGCAACCCATTGATTGTTGTACTCGTCATGCCGCGATGTTAAATCAAGCGCTGGTTGGGAGACAACCCAGCAGTTATAGTGTTTATAGTGTAGGTAGTAACATATGCAGGTGTGCGAGAAAAGGGATGGGCAAAAGACCCCAAATAAAGAAGAAAATAAAAGCATAAGGCTGAGGACGCCTGGACTAGCGCGCCCGCGCTCAGCACGCGCTAGTGGTCGTGCTAGTCAGGTTTCTTACTGTCCCAGGTAAATTCCACTAGCGCGACCGCGCTAAGCCCGCGCTAGTGAGGTTTCTCACTGTCCCTGAACCCCTGAGACTAGCACGCCCGCGCTAAGCTAGCGCTAAGGCCATGCTAGTCCGTCTCGACAAAAGGTACCATGCCTCCACGAAAGCGCTAAGCCACCAGAGGCTCCTCCAGCTGCCCGACAAGAGCTTCCACCGGGGGACGGCCTCGCAAAATAATTGACTCCAGGACTTTCAATAGCCAAAAGTTCATCTCCGCAAAGGCCCAAGACCGGTTCAATGCAAAGGAGGATAAAACGGCCGTCCCTGAGCAAGACATGGATATCAACGCACTCAGGATAAACTGTCCTAATATGCCTGAAGAGCTAATACGACAACGCCTGGATGTGTTCTTGGAAGAGCCTGATGAGGCAAATGCCATGATTATCTGGGAGTTTTATGCCAATGATCCAGAACATAAGAACTATGTGGTAACAGTGCGGAAAAGGCCAGTCAATGCCTCCATAGAGAATATTTGGTCAGTGTACAGGCTACCTCCACCAGCGGAGGGCTATGTGGATGGCTACCAGACATATCGTGAAAAAAATATTCCCTGGGATACGTTCACCCCGACCATCTATCAACCGGGAGTCACATTGAAGTGGTATAAATATGGAAACAAATTCCACTCCTCGGCCCTCAAGTTTCAGGCCAAATGTTGGTTGTACTTGATCAACAGCTGCCTCCTGCCTTCCAAGAACTTTTCAGAGGTGAACATCCCTCAAGGGTGTTTGATTTGGTGCTTCATGAATAATGCAACATTCGATGTGGCCAAGGTGATTCATGGCGAGATGTTTACACGCATGAAGGTCAAACGGTATAGATTTTTCTACCCTTCGCTCATCACTCGTTTATGCAGGCAGGCTGGTGTGTCCGGTGACTTTGCTATAGATGGCCGGGTGCCTGTAGTGCACCCCTTCACAACTGATAGAGTCACTACGAAAAGGATGTGGCGATGGCGGCTGAGGATTTGATAGGGTAGGACTCTGAGGATGATGAGGCAGAGGAGGAGCCACATCATGGTGATGATGATACTGAGCACGTGGAGGAGGAGCAGCCCGCTCAGGAGCAGGTTGCGGATGTTGGAGGCCTGTCTGGGGCCAGTTGGGGACAGCGGTTAGACCGCCTAGAGCAAGATGTGGCTGGTCTGAGGACCTCGGTGACTGACCTGGGGACTCGTGTTGATGAGATGGCCACCCATTAGAAGAAATTTGAGAAGAGGATCATGGGTTGGCTCTGCGCCCTGGGTCGTGCGTGCAACGTGGACTCAGGTACCGTCTCCGACTAGGATTGAGCTGTCAGGGAAGTCCCCTTTCCTTACTCTATTTTTAATTGGCCATGAGGACATGTCCTCATTTTAAGTGTGGGGTGGGGGATGGATTCCCTGTTTTTTGTATGTTGTACAGTTATGAATTGTTTGCTTTAGTTTGTGTTTAACTTGGTAGAATTGTAGTTTTTTTATGTTTTCTTTTTGTAGTTTGTTTTAGTTGTTTTTTAGGTATATTTAATCAATTCGTCTTAGCCCGACGACGGATCCCTTCGACGGGGTTCTTGAGGGTTCAAGTCGATCGAAAAAAAATAAAAATAAAAAATAAAATAAAAAATCAGAAAATTTAGTGGACTCTTTCTGATGACGGATTCTTAGGCAGTTTTCTTGAGAGAGGTTAGTCAACAGAAAACACCAAAAGATTTTTTTCTTTTTTCTTTTTTAGGTAGTGTAGTAACTCCCCCTTGGTTTTTCTTTTGATTGCGGTTCTTTTCCAAGGGTTTATCTTGAACCGGGTATAGCTAGCTTCTTCTTTTATTTTTAGTTGTTAAGAATCTTTTGGGCAAGGTGCTGAATGATAAAATGCTACCTTTAGTGTGTTATACCCAAACACCGTGAATCCTAGAGTGTTACGCTTAGGCTCACTTGTTGACTCTTGTAGAATGCCTTAATGGTGCATGTTGTAACTAACTTGAATGCTCAATGGAGTGTTTTGATGAACCAATTTGGATTGAATTATGTGCCATGTGTGTGTGAGGTATTTTGCATCTTATTCTATGTCTGCATTTTGTACCTAGAACTTGCACCGTGTGTGTATAAATCGAAATAAAAGTTTGTTTAGTCTTAGAAGGGATATAGGCATTTCTTTGTTAAGCTAGACACAAATATGCCCACCTGAATGTAATTAACCATAGTCAACCCCTTTGAGTTTATAAGCCTATTTTTTTGATAACCACATTATGAACCATAGCCAATTGTTTGAATAGCGTGTCTATTTGAACCCTGTACCTCCCATGAGAACTTGAATTGTTAGCTGATATGTAAAATTCAAAGTGTGGGGTGGTGGTTTGATCTGTAAGGAAAATCAAGGAAATATAATGAAATGTGCAAAAGTGTGAAAGAAAAAAAGAAGAAGAAATAAAATGCAAAAGTGAAGGCCACTTAGAGAAAAATAAAAGAAAGAAAGAGGACAATAAATACATGTAGTCCTTGATAATTAGTGGCATGAAAAAGAAAGTTGCACCTAAATAATAGTGGGGTAATTATGAAGCAAAGCGTGGTGAAAGTTCTGGCCAAGCATGGAAATGGGCTGAATGTTAATGTAATTGTATTAAAAGTGCTTAGGCAGGTTAGTCACTATACCCAAATGTATCCTACCCGTCCCTTACCCTAAATTACAACTAAATAAAGACCTATTGATCTTAGACTGAATAAACTCAATTAGTAGAGTATTACACTACGTGCAAGCCTATGACATATCTGTGTGGCATATGAATGTTCTTTTTGAGAGTGAGTGAATTCTTTCAATTTAAAGCTCCTGTTTCTCTTACTATTATCTTTTGTGGAACTACTCTCAATTGTGTGAAGTGAGGGCACGTGATTTATGAAAAAGAGGTAAGTCTTGACCTCCTTGTAGAGTATCTCGAGGAAGTAAGAGTATGGCTTGGCATTTGAGAGTCGCCGCTTGAGGCATAGATGTTACACTGATAGGTTTAATGTTTGTAAAATGTTGTGGTGTGACACCGTAGGGAAGTGTTTGATGCAAAGAAACCTTGTAGGATGTAGTGGATTGCTCGAGGGCTAGCAATGATTTAAGTGTGAGGTATTGATAATAGGCTAAATTCACATAGTTTAGCGTATATTTATACTCTAACTTAATGATGCTTCATGGTCTTAAGTGTGTTAAAGGATGATAAATTGGATCTAATGGTGATTTTTGTGTTTCACAGGAGTACAATAAGCTATTGAGGACTTATGACGGTGATCCGGGCGAATTTGAAGAATAACAGGTCATGGGGTAATTTCGGGGTGATTTGAAAGCTAGTTCAGTTTAACGAAGCAGTGAAGAACCCCATTAGCGCGGGTTGTAGCGCAACCTTAGCGCGCCCGCGCTAGTCCAAATTTTTGGAGGCAGTGTATAACCCAACTAGTACGGGCATTAGCGCGTGACTAGCGGCTCGCGCTAGTCCAGACGCGGAAAATAGAAGCTGGTGGGTGTTTTTGGAATTTCAAGGCCAATCCACACAAAATATAAAAGGTTCAATTCTCCCAAGAGAAGATTTTTATCAGGGTTTAGAGTTTAGAACAAGAAAATCAAGGGCAAGAGGCAAGGGGGCAATTGGGCATCAATCCATATCTCCTTCTTTTGTGATTTTACCTTTGCTTATGAATTGTTTTGTAGTTCTTATCATTATTATGAGTAGCTAACTTTTATAATCTAAGGTTTTGGTGGAACCCGTTGGGGGATGGCTTTATTGTGATATTAATATAGTTTTGGTTGGTTGTTAATCTCTATTTGTTCAACTACATTCTTGTTGTAGTTGATTGAAGGGCCCTCAATTAGCTGTGCCTATTTATTATGTATCTACTTGAGAGAGAGTGCATATTTAGGTAGTTGTTTGAACAACACCACTCCCGGAGTATAGACGAAAGTCATAACCGAGGGTTTAGAGGTTGGATTAGAGATAACGATACCTCGGGTGCAATCTAAAGTGAATTGTAATGCAATCTAGCTAGCGTAACTTGAGAGAGTGCGTCTAGTAAATTATCATAATTAATTGAGAGAGATTTATGGTAACTGGAGTGTTCATGATTGATAGAGACAACTAAATCAAAACTATAGTAAGTATACAAGAAGTAAGTTCACCAACGGGGGAAACCATAACCTTATACCTTTAATCCAATTGTTTACATCTTATTGTTGTTTAATCTTAAGTTTATTATTTCTATTCAGCTGTAGTAGTAGAAACAACACAAAATGATATACACAATGTTTGAGAAAGTTGACTATTGAGAATCGAGTAATCTAAAGACGACATTTGATACGTTAATTCCCTGTGGGATTCGACTCTGGGCAAAATACTCGGATTATATTTGCAACGCCCGGTTAGTCTTTTAATAGACATAGTTGAGCGTGATCAATTTACTAAACCTTCAGACTAAACATGCTTAAGGTTTTGTCATGCAGTATATAGTTTTATAATGAATTTTTGTTAATATATGCTGAAATTATTTAGTTCTGTAACGACCTGGCCGACCATTTTGTTAGCCTGATCCCTTGTTTACTGCTTCCCTCGTATCTCTTTCTACTTATGTGACTTGCCGGAATGGAGTTTTGTTGGTTCTGTTAGCTCCATTGAGTAATTTTGGGCTTAGGGGCGTGTCCCGATTGTGTTTTGGAGGTCTGTAGCTTATTTAGGCTTGAAATGACGAAGGTCGAATTTTTTGGAGATTTTGACCTGTAGTGAACTTTTTGATATCGGAGACGGATTTCAATTACGGAAGTTGGAATAGGTCCATAATGCTATATATGACTTATGTGCAAAATTTGAGGTCAATCAGACGTGGTTTGGTAGGTTTCGGCATCGGTTGTAGAAATTAGAAATTTCAAGTTCATTAAGTTTGAATCGGAGGGTGATTCATGTTTTTAGCATTTATTGATGTGATTCGAAGGATTGAGTAAGTTCTTATGGTGTAATAGGTCCATAATTCTAGATATGACTTATGTGCAAAATATGGGGTCAATCGGACGTTGTTTGGTAGGTTTCGGCATCGGTTGTAGAAATGGGAAGTTTCAAGTTCATTAAGTTTTAATCGGAGGGCGATTCATGTTTTTAGCGTTCTTTGATGTGATTCGAGGTCTTGACTAAGTTCTTATGGTGTATTAGGACTGGTTGGTATGTTTGGTTAATGTCCCAGGGGCCTCGAGTGTGTTTCAGATGCTTAGCATATCATTTTTGGACTTGTTGGAATTACAGAAAATCTGGTGTCAAAGTAGTTGGTTTCCTTCATCGCGTTCGCGATAGAGGTCACACGTTCGCGGAAGGCATCTGGGAGGCCAACTGAGTTTGTTCTTTGCGTTCTCGATCTAGTTCCCACGTTCGCGAAGATGTGGATCATTTAGCCTACATGTTCGCGATATGGTCATCGCATTCGCGTAGAAGAACGGTCAGATGGAGCTCCAGGTATTTAGCCTATGCGTTCGCGATGAGAGTCCCGCATTTGCCTAGGGTTAGACAATGTAAGCTTCCGCATTTGTGAGGGGGCTCTCCCGTTCGCGAAGGAGGGTTTGGACTGAAGAAAAAGTTGTACTTTGCGAATGTGAGGGTGTGGTCGCGTTCGCGAAGAAGGAAATGCCTGGGTGGAATATAACATTTCAAAAATGAGGGTTTGACCATTTTTATCAAAACATGAGTTTGAGAGCTCGGATTTGGACGAGCTTTTGAGGGATTTTCAGAGGCATCGATTGGGTAATGATTCTACACTTCATATTGGTTATATTCCACTAACCTATCATTAATTCCAACTTTAATTTCGGATTTGGGGTTGAAAATTTGGGAAAAATGGGAAGAAGTTCTTCAACTAAATTTTTTAGTTTTGGAAGGCGATTTGATGCCGGATTCGAGTAATTTATATGGTTGTGCTCGTGAGTGAATGAGTGTTTATATTTTGTAACTTTTACCCGATTCCGAGGCGTGGGCCCGGAGAGGCTTTTTGGGTCGATTTGCAAATTTCTTGTTTTAGCTTAGATTTTATTAATTAGATTAGTTTCTTATAGATATATTTATGGTATGTAATTTATTTTAGCTATATTTTCGCCATTTGAAGTCGAATATTCGTGGGAAAAGCATTGCTACCGATTGATTGAGCTTTGTTCAAGGTAAGTGACTAGCCTAACCTTGTGTGGGGAAAATCCCCTTAGGATTTGATGTTGTTATGATATGTGAGCACCTTGTACGCAAGGTGAAAAGTGCTTACACGAGCTATTTGTTAAAAAGCCCAATTTTTACTAAGTAATACCCTATTTTCATCTTAATTGAGTATACTAGCATGTGTAGTTATCCTATTAGACTAGAATAACATGTCTACGTGTTTTAATTGCTTATCTGAACTCTTTGCAGCATGCTTAGTTGATTCCTACTTCTTTTCTTGATTTGTACTTAGTCTAAACTGTAGATTTTCTTGATGTAACAATTATCTTCATTTTGTTTGAGTTGCGTATTTACTTTGGGGACTACGGGACGGTATCCCAGAAGATCCCCCTGCATATTTATTTTGTGGCTACAGGACGGTATCCCTGGAGATATCCTTGCACATTTACTTTTGAGACTATGAGGCGGTACTTCGGGAGTTCTCCCTGCATATTTATTTTGGGACTACGAGACGGTATATCCGGGAGTTCTCCTGCTGTTTAACATGTGTGTTGTTCTATTGTTTGTTGCGTTTCCTTTATTTAAATTCTAGTCCATTATTATTATGCATATTTCCTGCCTATTTATTATTGACCAGTGGGCCTGACCTGACCTCGTCACTACTCGACCGAGGTTAGTCTTGGCACTTACTGGGTATCATTGTGGTTTACTCATGGTACTCTTCTGCACATGATTTCATGTGCGGATCCGGGTACATCTTTCCCGGCTCGTTATTAGTCGTGCACCTGCTGCTGCTACGGAGACTTTAAGGTACATCTGTCGCGTCCACAAACCTATGAGTCCCCCTCTATCCCTTGTGTTGTTCTTCCTCTACTACTTCTAAATACTGATGTATTGAACAATTAGTAAATTGTTAGAAGCTTGTGACTTATGATGTTCCAGGTCTTGGGAAAACTCTATATGCATTTCTGAGAGTTGTTATTATATATGCCGAGCGAAATTCCTATCAATTATTTCATTACTGTTGCTGTTAGTGGTTTAGATTTATATTTTCATTTTCGTTGCTATTCCGCAAACTGTTAGGCTTACTTAGTCGTAGTGACTAGGTGCCATTGTGACCTCTCACGGAGGGAAGATTGGGTCGTGACATGTTCATTTCCTAAAGCTTCATACCAAAACATGCTGAAGTTTAGTAGTATTAAGCTGAAGGAAAAATTATGCTTTTCTTCTGTTATTTTCTGAGTTTAAAGAGAATTAATATAAAAAAATAGCGCACAAAAAGATTAAAACAAAGACATATAATTTCTCACTAAACTAAATTAACAAAAATTAAAATTGCATAAAGAAATTACTTAAAACTAAAAATAATATAATAACCCTTTAAATAAAAGGACTATACAAAAAAAAAACTAAACATCCATTCCATCGTCGTGATCATCGTCAGACCCACGCGCGGCTCCAAGACTATCATAGGAGCCATCTCTGGCCAGCATCTCGAGCCTATCAAGCTTGGCCATAATTTCTTCCAAATCCCTTTCTTACTTGTTTATGAACCCATCGAGTGTCAACTCGAATGCCTCTATGATATCTTGTTTTATTTTGTCAATGATTTGCCTGATGCCAACATCCATTTTTCTCCCTTTTGTTTTTTATCTACTGAAAATATATGTGTTTGAGTGAATAAACTCACAACGATAGCGTACTTATATAGGCGAAAAACTCTTCTGCATTGTATATGAAAAGGCATAAAGAAATTTTTAACGTCCAATGTAAAAGGTGCATGAATGTCAAAGATATGTAAGTATTACACTAACACATACCCCAACGCAAAAATAATTACTGTATTAAATGTGTTTTTTTACGTTTTATAGTTAAAAATGCACAAAAAATACTCCTGTATAATATACGATTAATGCATACTAAAGCTTCATGCTAATTGATACTAAATTTATTTAGTTCATTTGCTATAACTTCATACCAAAACATGCTGAAGTTTTGTAACGCAGTCAACAGTTTTGTCATAAGTTGTTTTCGAAACTTCAGTCTACATGTAACGACCCGACCATTCATTTTGCGTATCGGACACTGTTTCCCTAAATGGAACTTCCCATAGCGGTTTATTGTGATTTATGACGTGCGGGGAGAGTGGTCCGGGGTTCAGAAATGTTTAGAGCAATATTGGAACACTTGGTTCCTTAAGGTTGGCCTTTAAGGCCAAAGTTTGACTTCGGTCAAAATTTTGAGTAAACGACATCAAAATCAAGTTTCGACGATTCCAGTACCTTCGTATGATAATTTCGGACTTGGGCGTATGTTCAGAATGGGTTTTGAATGACCTGGGGGCGTTTCGGCGCCCAATATCGAAATTAGAGTTTCCTTAAGTTTGAAATTTTGTTGGGAGCGTGTTTTCGTGTTATCGAGGTCCGAACGGAATTCCGAGACCGGGTATAGTTCCATTATTTCATTTATGACTTGCTTGCAAAATGATGTTATTCCGAGTAGTATAGGTCGGTTCGGCGCATTGAAAGCGAATTCTAGAACTTTAAGTTCAAAGTTTGATTCAATTTGGTTTTGGGGTCGAATTTTTAGTTTCATTGTTGTTTTTCACGTTTCGAAAATTTGAGCGAGTCTGTATCATGAATACAAACCTGCCAGTTCTTTTGGACGAGGTCCCGAGGGGCTTGGGTGAGTTTCGGACCTCTTAGAGTTAAATTCAAAAACCATATTTTTCACTGTCTGGTTTCCTTCAGTGCGATCGCAGGTGCACTGATGCGATCACATAGAAGGAACTGGGCATGGGTGGTGAATGCCCTGTGCATTCGCACAGAAGGCATTGCGATCGCGATGAGTTGGGTTCCTGACCCAGTGCGATCGCACACCCCATCCGCGTTCGCACAAGATCCCAACCTTGGGCTAGACCAACTATTCCTTACCCTGTGCATTCGCAGGTCTCTCTCCGCGTTCGCACAGAAGGCTCATGAGGGCCTGGTCACTTAAAGCTGTGTGATCGCACTGCCCAGGCTGCAATCGCATAGAGTAGACCACTGGGCAGTGTGTTTTTATACACGGGATTTAATTCATTTCCTCATCTTCTTCTTCTTCCTTGGGACGATTTCCAACATTCAAGAAGGGCAAACAACCTAGTTATTGAAGGTAAGTAAATTCTATTCTACTATTAGTTTCATGCATGGATTACAAGCTAAATTAAATTAGTGAAAACTAAGGATTTGGGGTAGTAACCTAGGGCTTTTGAAAATATGGAAAATTACCCGTCAATTAGCTATGAAATCAAGTAAAAATCATGTATTAATGATCCTTAGGCTATGGGTGAGTGTATCCTTCGAGAACTTTTGGAATCCGAGCATGCGGGCCCGGGGTTGGATTTTAGGATTTCTTCAAGAATGATGAATTTGACTAAGTAGTAGGAGAATTTCATGCTTTGAGTATAAATTGATATATTTTTATAACATTTGGCTAGTTTCGAGTCCGTGGGAGTCGATTTTGGAGTTTCGGGCGCGTCCTTGACCCGGAGAATAGGTTCGACGCGAGGTGAGTCTCCTTTATAACCTTGTAAGAGGAATTGTCCCTATAGGTAATTATAAATGGTTGTTTGTACTTATTTGCGGGGGTTACGCACGCGCGAAGTGATGAGAGCCCGTGCGTAGCTACTATTATGCCTTGTCGGGTAGTTTAGGATTCACAAACATGTTTTACGTGTTATATCTGTGATCTTGCATATGGTCTAAGTAGACTAATATCCTCGAACCTCTCATGTGAAGGCCTAAGAAGTTATGCTTTGAAGTTGACATTAATAAATTCTCACCCTGTTAGTATGTTCCCTACTAAATTATCTGGAATCTCCTGCTAATCATGTATTTATACGGGACCCGAGTCGCATGGATGATTCGCGAGCGGGGTAGCCCTAGTATTATATTAACCCGAGTCGCACGAATGATTCGTGAGCGGGGTAGTCTTAGTATTATATTAACCGTGTTGCATGTTCGATTCGCTAGCGGCGCAGATAGATGCATCTATGGTTCGGGTCGTTCGACCCTTGACAATGCACATTTACTTTTCACGTCGTAATGACCGTACGATCATAGCCTATTATATGTTTGGTAATTTGTGATAAGCCCTGTAATTGTAACTGTTGATTTCATGAAAAGAAAGAAGGTTAAATAGATTGTATGCCATGGAAAAGGATGGCGTGAGGGTACTACAGATTGTTATTTGATGCTCATTTTCTTATTACTGTTCATTACTGCTATTACTGGTTAGCCTGTACTTATTCCACATCGTCTGAACCTAGTAAGTATCACGTAGACCTCTCGTCACTACTTCTTCGAGGTTAAGTGGGATACTCACTGGGTATATATTTGTTTATGTACTCATACTACGCTTCTGTACTTAATTGTATAGGTTTTGAGGCTGGTGCATCTGGTTATCCATTCGGAGCTTGACCCTGGGAGTATATTCTGGACCTGACTCCACGGTGAGCTGCTTCCCTTGGCGACTCTCAGCAGCACTATGGAGTTATCTTTTGTTTATTTCTGTCTACTTCTTTCAGACAGTGGAACCATTTATTTCATCTTTTGTATATTCTACTAGTTCGCCTGTAGACTTGTGACACTAGTTCCTGGCATACACATAGTAGACTCTATATTTTTGGGACTGTATATCTTTATTCATGATCCTTGTGGCTACATTTACTTAATTTGGTTAATTATCCACTTTTACTTAAATGTTCTAAGCTTAAATTTTGGTAAGTGTGGGGTTGATACGTCAAATAAGGATAATTTCACTAGTAAACAACTGTTGGCTTGCCTGACTCCGGTGTTGGGCGCTATCACGACCTGTGTTGGGATTTTGGGTCGTGACAACATGGTATCAGAGCACTAGGTTCACGAGGTTTCACAGGTAACGGGAAATCCTAATAGAGTCTTGCGAATTGATACAGAGACGTCTGTATTTATCTTTGGGAGGCTATAGGGTGTTAGGAAACCTCTCTTTATTCATGATCTATCGTGCAGTTGATGGTTTACTAAATCTCATTCTTCTATTCTCTCACAGATGGTGAGGACCCGTACATCTGGCAGAGGCCGGGGGAGGGCACCAGCCCAAGGAAGGGGACGGGGGCGTCCCAGAGCTATTACAGTTGCACCACCAGGGGATCCTACTCTAGAGGAGCAGGGGGAGGTACCCCCAGCGGGTCCTGTTCCAGTGGACTTCATGACGACACTGGGCTTCCAGGAGGTCATAGGCCGTATGATGAGATTTATGGATACTATGTCCCAGGCTGGTTTATTTCCAGCAGATCCTGCCACATCTCAGGCAGGAGGGGGAGCCCAGACCCCTACTGCCCAGGCTGCAGGACAGACAACAACACTTTATCATACCCCGGGTACCCTGCCTGTGGGTGGGGTCCAGCCTGTAGCAGCAGCACTTGAGCCCAGACCAGCTGCGGACGGTGATCCG